>CABFVZ010002276.1:88726-129549 GCA_902151445.1 Timema monikensis | reverse complement strand
TGAAATAAGATATGTTTATAAAATTAGGATGATATTATTGTCAATGCTTTCACATACCTTTTAGGGGCAAATCAGTTACATTACAATATTTAAAATTCCCACAGGCTTATCCAGAGGTGAGGCTAAGGGGTCTTCAGCCTCCCCCCATCTTGAGATCCGAAATATCAATGATGTTATTTGAAAATGGATTTTCTCTAGATGTGAATTAATTCCCATAGAACACAATCCGCTATAGCTTTACAACATTAATTAGGCAGCATTTTTATTGTTTCGGCTTTGCCATGTTTTAAAAGCTTGGAAAATATTAGCAAGAAATGTCAAGAAAAATAGTGTACGAGTTGAAACTATTAACTGGGCTTCGGCCTGCTTTATATATACTTTACCAAGCAACATTTGAATGATAAATTGTTCTAATAAGGTAAATTTGCCCTCACATACAAAAACAATATTTTTTAGGTACCTAATATTTAATGTAATTTTCTATTGGTTTACAACTTAAATAATATTATGATAAGTCTACCTGTATTTTTAAAAATTTTCTCATTTTGTGCTGAGCTAAGTGTAGTTGTACTTTTCATCCCCCGATTAAAAAAAGAACACGTTACTGAATTTTATTCCCTTTTTAAAATAATCTGGATACCCCCTGCGACAATGCAGACAATTTTAAAGATTTCTAACAATGTTCTCTTAAGAACCATAGAATTATTTTTCCACATAACTGCAAGCACAAAAGAAAACTAGACATACGCGTGCACATTGTTTCTTGAAATTAATGAAATTGCAATCATCCTCTACAATATTTACGATCACTAGTTTAACTTCTGAGCATAATTTTGTAATGTTCAACCGGACAATTAATTTTGTGTAAAAGTTAACGTTTATAATTGTTGGGAGAGTTATCTATTAAATCATTGTGAGGTACTTATTTTTATTTCACAAGTGCTTTACATTGTTTACGTAAAATTACACTGCTGTCATTTCTATTTTGTACGGATCTTCTTTAGGGCTATTAAATAATAATCTGATTCCAGGTTTTTTACTTTATTAATTCTAGTGATACATAAACAAACTTGTGACGAACACTGTATACACTAGAAATGAGAGTGGGGAAACAAGCGGGTAGATCAAACTTCAGTTTCTCCTTAGTGAGGCTTCGTCACCATATGCGCAGACTAGTTGCGCATTGCAACTGTGCGTTGTCTGGATTCTTTGTGCCATTCTTGGCATACCAAAATCAGACTTACTCTTCATATTTACGGACCAAATACCGTCCTAATTTCCGCAAAACTCGCCGAGAAGGCGTCCAACTTTACCTTTGGTAAGTACTTTTTGATTTTGATATAATTTTCATACATTATACGAAGTGTTTTCATGGAAATTGACTCTAGAATGCTAGCAATGTGATCGTGATTCCTCCAATACTTTACATACTTGTCATGTTTGCCACTACGAACTTCCGGCGACGAGGGATTTCAGTTGACTTTTCAGAGAGTTCTGACAAAACATGGGTTTTGGGCATGTGAAGCTTCACTACAAAAAAAAGTGTGTGCAGTTTGTGTTTATTGATCGTTGTGTCAGCTATGTAATATGTGGTCAAGAAACGCTCAAGAGTGGGCAATGGGTTTATACACAGTTGGCGGGGTTAGTGTACTGGCTACAGAAACAAACGGGCCTGTAGTTTACTACTTACGAAACCTTTCGTCAATGTTTTGAATGTTAATTTGAAATCATCACACGAATTGACAAGTATAAATACACCTAACGTTTTTGTCATTTTGTCAGGTTTCCGAGTGATGTTTAGTGCGATTATCAAGTCAGTTTTGTTTCATAAATAGCGTGAGAAGTTTTTCAAACTGGATAGCCTAGGTCTACCTCTTGTCTGTGGACTTGACTGGAATAAAAGTAAGTTAACTTGTTTCGTTTTTCATATACGCTTATAACCCGTATTTAGGCCAAATGCGAAAATATACAAATTTAATATGCTATTAATTTAAACTTCATTTATTAAATTGTTGTTTTGACTTTGGGGCTTGGAACTAGTTTTGAATTTATTTACTTTTACTTTTTAATGATTTAAATTTAATTTGTGTGTTGCATTGTCAAAGGGATTGTTAGACTTGTTCAAAAATAGTTCTACTATTGAACTGTTTTCTCAATTTTGAGTTTTTTTCGCCCATCAAGGTTTATAATAAATGGGAATAGCAGCCTAATAGATTTAAAAGCTTGGGAAAATATGTTTTGCTCACTAGGTTATGTTACACATTATTTCAACTATTGATTGGATACCCAATAACTATTCTCCCAAAAATGTATTAATCCATTCAAAATAGTATTTTAATTTTATTTTAATAGACTTTGAAGGTTTAATTAATTATTTTGGAAGGCTGGGAGCGTGTTTGATTATGTTTTTAATTATAAACAATTAAAAGGTTATTTTTATTTTATCCCTTTATTCCCTTTATCAAACGTAGATTGTAGATCTTTTTTGATTTAATGTTAATTTAGCTCTCACACATACTTTTACAAAAACCTAATTAGGCACTAAGTCTCCACGCAAAATAAAAACAACAAATTTATATAACTATATAATTGACAATTTAAAAAAAACCTTTAATACACCAAAACACCAATAATTTCTATATTTAATTATACTAATTAAATAACAATATTTTATACTATCATAATAAAAAAATCTAACAAGTGAAACCTAACCTTCCAAAAAAATTAATCAGTCAAGCTTAATCTAACCTTCAAAGTTTATAAAGAGTCTATCAAAATGTAATTTTGGATAAATTAACACATTTAGAGAATAGTTATTTCTGTGCAAAGTTCTCAGGTGTATTTGGACATTTTAATTAATTACAACTAACCAATCAAAATATTTCAAGGGGTGAAACTATTTTGTGTCTTAAGAATAAATAATACTGCAAGGTAAGATTTTTATTGTAAAAAAATATGCCGAAAAGGAACCATTTAAAGTTTAAACATTCTCTACCCGAATCTGTAGGCCTATATTTCGGGCTCAAACTGAACGTTTAACACTGAAAGGGATTATTTTATCAATGGTAAATAAACTTAATTCTTAAAACAAACTTTAAAACAAGTGGTTACAGTTAATATGGCCCGAATTATAACTATCCTCTCAGTAGATCATTAAGGGTAGGCCTAGTCCTATTGTTACATATGAATTAACATATGGGAATTACACTTCAACAAATATATATTTTTAGTTTTTTTATCTGGTTTTTCGAAAAGTAATCTACAATCATGTTTCATTGGGAATTCATGTCTTACATTTTTTAAGTTCAAACCATTATTATTAAAAATATAGGTAGTCCCATTCCATTTTTAATTTTAAGCACTCCTATAATAGGAATTAACACGCATTTTTTAGTTTAACAACTTTAAAAAAATTCCCCTGCAATGATGTGTAAGAACCTTATCACATAGCCTAATAAATTTATACACTGTATTTCATTTACCAAATCACAAAAAATGAAATAGCATACTATTATCGCCGGCCTACTCACAGGGAAATGGCAGATCTAATGATAGGCCTCCTATAATTTTATTAATTTGAAATTATTTTATTTTACAACATTTAGACAAATCAATAAAACCAAGTCCAAATGTAAACATACTAGACCAACCCATCAATAGATCCATGACCTCTTTTAATGATGACACCACCTTATACAACAAAAGTTATATTGTTTATTTTGTGAATATTAATCAAGATTATAGTAATTTCTTTTATCACCGCGGCTTACACCCTTATAATTTATTAGTGAATGGAAAAGTAGAGCAAGTCAGCCAAGTAATTTACCTTGATGAAGGTTAGTTTTTAAGCAAGGTAAGAAAGGAACCTTAGTAATATATTTATAGGCTTACATTGTTTAGCCTTAAAATATATATTTATAGCTTATTTTGATATTTGATTTCTGGTGGATGAATTTGTGTCTGCTCAGATTAGTGTTTTTTCATGGTTGACCTGGTATTGATAACGAAATGTTTATGACCAAGACTAAACCAGAGCTCGCTTTCCTTGACCAGACTAAAGAGTATGGTTACGACCAATGAGCCGAGAATTTGTGCGTCCATTTAAAATAAGCATCACTTCACTTCTTGTGTTAGATTGAAACAAGTAGCTTATAACTTCGTAGTCAATGGATTCAAAGTTTTTGTAAATTAAAATGGATAGCAATTAGGCCTACTTGCTAGAAATATATGACAGGAATTAGGTACTTAAAAACCATTTAATCATGGATAAAAGAGAGAAAGCTAGTCTAGGCATATTACATGTTTTCCTAAGGTTATTTTTGGAAAGATATGTTTAGCTTGGTATGTTGTGTAAATATCAATAATAGTCAAAATAAGCACTGATCTGACTAAGAATAAAATTTAAAAGCTCATTTTCCATTGATTTGTAGTACATGTAATAGAATTATGTAAATTCACCTACCAGCTGTTAGATCTAATCCACCCCAACCTACATTTTTGTTTAAGAAAAATATCTCAATATTGTTTTTTACACTCCACCTTGGTCAGAACCACTTGGTTGAAAACACTCGATACCATGAGGTAACCAAGTGAAATGTGAAAACTCGCCTTAGGTTTTCAGTTTAATTCTAATGCAGCCTTGTGCAAGTTTTCTGGATGTAAAATCATTATTTGATGTGCAAGAGTGTTTTTATTTGGATAAGAAAAGATTAATTTAACATTTTTAAGAAATTTGTCTGTTGCAAAAGAGTGAAATGTGGTCGCTACAACAGATTATTGCGTATTAACCGGTTCTATAATACATCTAAAGCTTTAGTATGCTATTTTACATTTGTTCCCGCCTCATGTAGTTTGATTTTGAATTATTCATTATATCAAAGTTTTTTTTTAATAATCTTGAATTTAGTATCATTGGACTCACCAGATTTTTGTGACTGTAATCCTAGTATACATTTTGGTTGTCTTGGGCTTATTAGAGAGAAAACTTTACCGAAAAAGTACGGTTCCTAGGCTTCATCCCCCATTTTTATGCTTCCAAACATTTTACATAGTATGTGCAAATTTAACAATTTTTGAGAATCTATTTTTGGTGAATAAATAGTAGACTAGGCTACGTAATAATTTGATACACCAACCCCACCTAATAGATTTTCCTAAATTATGACCAATTGCCAAATTTATTTATTTATCTTTATTTATTTGAGGTATCTAATGTGCACACTCTGAATCTACTGATTATATCAGCTACAAAAATTTATATGAGAGAGAGCGAAAGGACCTAGCAAATTTGCCGGGAAAGGTATTTTCACATACCTTCCCGCGTTCTTTTACATGCCACAATCAAAATGAGATCGGCAACATTACTCCCCTCCAAAAGAAGTTGTGCTATAGATTTTTATTGCTAAAAAAAATTCACCAACTCTGGCTGGGCTTTAATTCAAATGTTAAATGTGTAATCTAAAATGATGTTTCTACAAATTTGTAATAGAGTGAGAAGAATCGACAACATTTTATGTTGGTTCATCAAAAGCAGGGCCTTTAGGCTAGGGTGGTCCCTAAAAGTCCCTTATTTTAAAGTTGGTTCTTAAAAGTCCATTTTTTGACATTAGGTTCCCTAAGTCTCTTTTTCTTCAAAAATTACTAATAGACTGATGAAAAATACCATAAACTCTTACAAAAAAAAAGTTGATGTAAGGTTCTTAGCATTTGTTAGTTTACATTTCTTACAATAATTCATTTAACATCTGAACGTGAACTCTTTGAGCATAGTCATGTTTGAATGTGATTAATTCTGGTGCCATTTTATTTAAATTATTTCACCCAATAAAGTATACTGAGGGGACATTTGAATATCACTTGTGCTCCAATTGAAAGAGGGTTTTCAACATCAGGTCTAGTGCTAACAAGTGATAAAGCAATAATAAATGAACATGGAATGTTTATTTAGTAACCACTACTCGTTTATGTCTTTTATAGCTTTCTATAGCCAAATTATTTTTCACACAAATATTGGCTGGCTCTTCTTTGATTTACACTTTGTAAAAATGTTCACTTTATTAGTGAATTTAAAACATGGCCAAAAGTTTTATTTTTACTAATGTAAAATATCTAAAATCTGTCATATTTTTAGTAATCGTTACTCTCATTAAGTTAGGCAATACTTAATAATATTTATAGTAATCTGTAATCTTATACCAGTATTTTGTAAAGCAGATTCTATTTGTTACCAAGCAAAAGTTAATTGAAATAAAATACAAATGTAACCCAGTCCCATCCAGTAATTTATCTGAAATCCTTAATAACATAGGGCCAACTTATTTATTTCATAAAAACAATGAAAATTAACATAAATACAACAAATTATACTTTTTGGGATAAAATCTTATGAAAATAAGGACTTAATTGTAAGCCATACACAAACACTTTTTTTTACTCAAAACATTAAACACAATTTGATGTGACCCTCCTATGATAAAGTTTTTTTTCCCAAAAGGTGTCAGTCACATTATTCCATTTGATAATCTAATCATTATTGTATTCAACATGAATTTCAGATGTTCTTTTAACTGGCAAATAATTGGTAGTGCTTTTAATAACTATAACAAAAAATCTGATTTTAACAATTAATTTCTAGACGCGCAAAAGATGTTGGTCCCTTAAAGTCCCTTTTTTTGAAAATTTTGGCCCCTAAGTCCCTTTTTAATGAGGTTAACGTGCTAAAAGCCCTGCAAAAGGTCCACAGACCACACAGAATAATGGATCCATCCGAGCGTGCAATAGAGTATATTATTGGGGAAGGGGGAATGCTGCCAACTTGAATATTTGTAGGCTAGCTATATCTCTTTTTAATATTAAAACATTTCAAGCATTTCACTTCTGATGTGTTTAACTGAAAACTGGAAAAAAATGATCACTATGGTGTCATGCTTGAGGTATAGTAAGGTTTTGGTAGGAAGGGCTTTCCAGAGTAAACTGCCTACCAAAATCCTACTATACATGTTAATTATGGTGTGACATACATTTCTAAATCACCCTAGACTTAGAACTTTCTGAATAGATGTCACTGTCTCTAGCTAGATCTAAAAACTTTTAGGTCAAGCTGCCATAACACATGGGCCATAATTAAAGCCTGGTAAGAGTATGTTCGATATTCTGAAAAACCACACTCGGAAGATGTGTGCTCATTCACTCAGACGCTCCACCCAATTTGAGTGCACTCGCATCGCGCCATCCAATCAGAATATATTCAGGCATTGACCAACTTTCTATGTACTTGTACCGAGTAACGTTTAAATATGGCAGAAAGTGAAATCTTTACTTTTTTTGTACATTCATAAATATGAACTAAAGAAGTATTATCAAGATTATGGTCATTCTTTGATATAATATTGATATTAATCATCAAATGTGCACTGCATATACTTTCCAAACAATGTGCTTAGCAGCGCTGTAGATTTTGAGTCTGAAGAAATTTTGGATGGAGTCTTCACTAAGGCCGGTAAAATGTACTGGCTCCGGTTTGGAAAGAAAAACTCGGGTCACGATATTATAACAATATATGGTATCCTAATATCATTTTGATTTGAAACTTTTTTTAATTTAGGAACCATATTCATAATTTGGATTGACCAATTTATTCAACTATTCATTCACGATATCAAAGAAGCTCTCCTTGAAATTATCTTTGTTGGAGCATTTTACTGGAGTCAATTTGTCGTTATTAATTCATATACCTTAGTTATTTACTAAGGAGTCAGGAGTGAGACAGTAGAAAAGTGGAGTCGATTGGCGTACCGGCTGTACAGCTCTACTGCTTAGTAAGTAGGCAATTCACATTTTTTTTCGATATATTCACACTTCTCATCTTATAGTGTGTCATAAATCGCTACCAGCCCTGTGTAGGATGTGTGATGCTTAAATACACATAGTAAACAAATGGGTCTAATGACACGTCATTTTTTTCATTTTTGTCTTTTAAAAATTAAAAACTCAACTTTGGTTAAAAACTCACTTTTAATGATATATTAAAAAACAAGTTGCAAACACAATTAAAAATCTTTTAGGAACATTTAGTTTGAATCACCAACTATTTCTTAAAAATATAATATATTTCATCAAACATACCTTCATGAATGTTGGACCCACTTGGGTACCAGTACAGTAACTTAGAAACACAATGAGAGCTAACAAAGCTTAGTGTAATAAATTAATTTTAAGGTAATAACATTTTTTTTATTTTTTTTAGATAGTTTTATACTTGATCATCATAGATGGTGAAAGTTCATGGCAAAGTCTGTGGTGGATATGTATTTAGTAGTTATTGGAATCCAAACAGCCATTGTGACTGGTCAGTTTTTATCCTTACTGTACAAGTTTACCAAATTACAACTATTTTACTCTACCAATGAGGGAAAAATCCTGTGATGACAAAGTTTTAATCGTGCAGCATATCAATCCACATAATTGTACGTGCATATGCACTAAACATCAAATTTGGTTTGCTGGTGACTAGGAGGTAGGGCGAGGCTTAAATTCTGGTCAGATGTATTGAGGATTTTCCATAAATCTATTCTGATTATGTCACTATGCAAATTCTGGAGAGTTTCTTCTAAATTCTACCTTCCTTATCTCAACCTTATAAGTATAAATGATGAAATTCATATAGCCTGAATGGATTGTAAGATGTGGTGCATAACTATAATATTAACTAAAAACTAAATTGTACCTTTTCATGACATCAATTTAACAATGATATGCTTTATTATTTATTATTATTATTATTATTATTATTGAGTAATTAATTATAGATATAGAAAATTTTGTAGAAAAATAATGGCAACCTTGTATCAGACCTACTTTAAATTAAGTTATTTTAATTTTTTTTATTACATAACACCTTTGTATCGATGTAGGTCCTTCTTATAAGCCCAGAACTGTAGGCTACCCATAAATTTATTAAGGGGGACCTGCTTCGGTGATCATATGGTTTTTAAGGCAGTGGTTCTTGTTCTGAGTGGCGTGGGTTAGTGGGCTATGGAGCAGATCTGGGGGGGCAGTTTGGAAACAACGTTAAAATTACTATACACGTTGAGGATATTTCTTTTTTAAATTACTTTTCCAACCAAAGTAATTAATATAATTATTTCTTGTGGTATTGTCAACTCTATCTACCATTTGCAATAAATTCAGTGACCAGCCAAAAGTATACGTGCACATGTTTATTTTCAAGCTCGCAAGTCTTGGGACCCGTCTTCCAAATTTCCTCTCTACTCTATCCTTAAGCCAAAGATTACCAAACTTTTTAGACCAAAGAAGGCCTTGCACAAGGTAAAATACAAGCTAGAGCCCTATCATTTTTTACACCAATATCATGACCATTCAATAACTACAGTTAATATTTACAACTAGAAAAGTAGACAACAAACACAAAATTTCACATGTTCTGGCTGCACCTTTGCCAAATGTCTTTCATTCGGATTTGAAAATTTTGCAATTCTAATTACTGATGCTATTTTATAGTGTGAAGAACAAATAAGGAATATATATATATATATATACACTGAAATTGCCTAATGGAGCCTGAGAGGGCTTCTTGAAGCATAGTTTTATAAATGCTGCCCTAAGCTCTTATTGCAGCCACATGCAGCACCACTGAATTTTCAACTCTGACTCATAAAACTAAACAGCAATGTTGACTTGAAGTGCAAAGTGATTTGTGGTGTGCTCGGTCAAATATCAAACCTAATATTCAAGAACTGATGAAACAAAACAGTGCCAACATCACAATATCGGCCACTTTCTTCTACCATCATCCTGACAGTGTTACATTGATTTTTGTGTAAAATAAAGAATTTGTTAAAATAAATATCCCAAAAAATAGAGGGTGGAAAGCTTGGAAATTTGATCATCTACCAATCACTGCTGTAAATGAAATCTTTTCTCCTAGAACTAGCATAATTAGTATGCATGTAACCTGAAAAAAATAGGGAAACTGGTGCAAAGAAAAAGAAAATTGAGGAGGGGGTATTTGCGGTGGCTCATGGGGAAGTTCCCCCAACAAAAGACCAAGAAATTTCTTATCACTTTCTTTAAGCAATCTAAAGTTTTTAAACACATTTGGTCTTGTTAGTGCTATGACTTTAGTAAGAATCCATTAAGCTACTGTAATGGCTCAGACATTGAGGAAAATAAAATTCATTGATAATTAAAAGTGTTTGGGAGGGTGGGGCCTCTTTGTCATCCTAAAAAATTAAGAAGGGCTTAGCTACAGATAAGAAAGATTAATTTTTAGAAATTTAGTTTATTTAGCACACATTTTAATAGTTGCATGACGTTATTTATAACCTTAACATTTTTATACTCAGTTTTCATCTTCTTGTCAACTACATACTTGCTATTAATGTAAAATCAATTTGTATTGCATAATAATCAAGTTATTTTGATGTTTTATAGAATAAAATTTGTTAAATATTTAATTTCTGACATTAACTTACATTTTGCAATTTAATTGGTATTTGCTATTATCTTTACATTGATTTAAATTTATTATCTTTACAAATTTTTCAATATTTCATTAATTTTCATCACTTGATCTAATCATATTTAGCAACTAAATGTTTCTTGTTTAACTATATTTCCTACTAGCAGAAGTACCCGTCATTGCCCAAGGTAACCATACAAACCATTGCGTACCTACCCTGAAACAAAACTTTTATTTGCTTAAGTTAACAGAAAAAAAAATCTCTTAATTTCATTTCTTCTGCCCAGTTTTTAATTATTCCACATTATTAATACTTTATTTAATGTTGGTAATGTCTTTTTCTGTGAATAATCTATCAATTAAACTTCACCGTATTTATGTATGTTACATGAATATCACGTTATATAATAGTTTGGTAATATCCGCTTTTCACGTCACCGCATTAGATCTATGAACGTATTACCTGCGGATATGGGGGCCCTACTATAATTTAAAAAAGATAAAATTTGAATTTTAAAATCCTGGATTTGAGGTGCACAGGGGCTACTAATTTTTAAATGTCAGACTTGTGCATGCAGTATGAACATGATCAAAAAGGGACTAGATCATGAGGTTAGTTTGAAATGTATTAAAGATTGTTGTGGATGATTTACTAATCTAGCCAAAGCTGGCAACCATACAATGTGGACTCAATTCACACTTTTTTTTTGTCATCTCAAGGAACTGCACCACACACATAACATATATTTTATAGGCTAGTGTATTAAATTAACTTTTATCAAACATAAATTGAAAAAATATATAGCCTATATATATATATTAGAGGAGTGTTATAATTTGGTTCTGATGCACAAGATTGTAAAAATATATAATACTACGGTATAAAAATAAATAGCCTATGACTATTTATAGTTACCTCTCCTTTCTATTTAGAAGATTTATTGTTTTGTATAGGCCTATTATTTGCAAACTTCAAAGAGTAAACAAAATAAAATGGTAGGTTTAGTTAAATTTTCACTACTACTTTTAGCCTACTACTTGACCATAGACAATCAGAGTAATATAAAAATACTTTGTAGGACATGCTTTAGCAGATAGGGCTTATTTTCACATTTGACCTTGATACAAAATTGATTTGAAACTGATTTTAAAAACTAACAATGTAAATAATAGTAGGCCTAATATGATATATAAAAAGAACATTCCATTTTTTAAACTAAAACAGTGTTATCAAGACCAAATGTTTTCTCAGTATTTTTATCCAAAGTAGAATCATTTTGTTTACATTTAATAGCCATTTAACTCTAGGTAGCACTATCCCTAACAATTATGCATCTAGCTAATTCTAATTATTTCATTATTAATACAAATACTTAAAGAAATATTGAAAATGACCTTGTTGCTGAAACTACCTGTTAAACGTTAGTTAAATATTTATTCTTTCTTGAGATTTTGTAACACTATTCATTACAATCTATGCAAAGTACAACCTATAATAATTATAACAATAATAATATACGCAAAATTTATAGCCTTTTAACAATAATCTGACCATATATTTTTAGTGTTGGCCTAATGAGTGAATGTGTATTATACTTAGCACCATAACTTATTACTCGTTTGGGTTAACGCTTAAGTACTTTTTATGCTAATGGGTTAGGAATTGGGAAGGTTTAATATAGAGGAAATTAACCCGCATTTTTTGTGGAGGTTGAGGGGAAAACCATTTAGGAAAAACCACCCCAGTTCAGCCTAACGAGATTCAAACCTCGATCTCCCTGTCCTCAGCAGTCTAGCTCATCACGAAACAAGCATATTAACTAACTACGCCACCAAGGAGGGTAATGTATGTGTATTGTTTATATAGGATGGCAAAGTATTTTGTTCATTAATACATAGTTATGAAAACAATAGTAACAAAGCCACTTGTTTCATGGCCGCATGGTGTAAAGCGTCACTCTTGTGTTAGACTAAACTGCCAATGACAGGGAGGTTCAAGTTTTGAATCCCGGTCGGGTGTACTGAGGGTGGTTTTTGTATAATGGTTTTCCACTCTCCTTCTATGCAAATGGTTGCACACTTCCTTTAAATTCAACCTTCTTCATCCCTAACTCATTAGCTTAATTAGTACAGTTGCATATATATATAACATGAACAAGTAGTACGATGCGGTGCTAAAATAAAAATGACAAAAGCACCTAAATTGAAAACTTGACGACACCTTGTCTCGACTTATTTCAAACTGTTTATAATCTGGATACAAGTTTATAAATTCAAGTTCTTGATGGCTGTGAACTGGTTTATAACTTCATTTGCTGCCATAATTTTATGTTCACTGAAAGGAACAAAGCAAAACATCAGAGATCATAATCCTATGCAATAATGCGGTGGGAGGAACCATATTTTGACATTTACAATAGTTACTAAAACTAGGTTCATAGATTCAAATGTCAAAAGTGATCTGCAGTTGTAACTTCTTATATATTATATCATCAATAGTCATGAAATAACAGAAATAATAGTAAAATGCTACCATATGTTTGTATTTTAAAAACTGTTCTTCCTACCATGTTCTTACTGTAGATATAGTACTTTTAATATGTTGAGGTTTGCCAAGCTACGTGCAATTTTATATGTATTGTTGAATCTCCAGTTCTTTGATGGTGCTCGACAGCTCATTGAAGCTAGCAGTAATGCCAACATTATCTAAAAGTCATTGTTGTCAACATATTTGAAAATAATTATTATTTGCTAAGTATTACTATTGTTATTATTACTAAAAATATTACCAAACACTTTTAACAATACTTCCCTAATTATTACTATATAATTTTATTTTCCATAGTTAAATTAATGAAAAACTAGTTTAATAAATCCATTCTGGTTTTTGTTTTAACCGATGTGGCAACTACAGGTTAAATAGTGTGTGGAATTATACATTTAATGGTATTATATTCACTTATTTGTATTTTTATAAATTTAATTTTATTCAAAAAAACTCTGATGTGTACTAAAAAATTGAGTCTATTTTTCAGAATTCAGTAAATAAATATTAGGCTAAGACTTCAAGTTTTATAAAAGACTTATTTAACTGTTTAAGAGTAGTGAATCAAAAATAGATTTTTAAAAATTAGGATAGCTTCTTATTTGTCTAGTCGTTACAGCATATTTATTTATAAGAAGACGATGAAGTTCTTGCAACCTCTTTTTGGAAAACACTTAATGAAGGTATAAGCCAGCTAATAACAAATATGACTCATTTATAGTAATAGTAATAATATTGTCATAAACCTTTTTAATACTATTGATAATGGTTTTTCTTCTTTGTGTAATAGTATACTAACCATTCAGGTTTTCTGATTTATAACGCTAATAATAATAATAATAATAATAATAATACTATTAGTAAATAGTAATTAAAAATATTTGAATAGTAATAATATTATTAATAATAATAACATTAATAGAAACACATATGGGATGAAATGCAAACATTTTAAATATGGTTGAAAAAATTAATACTAGGCCTGACATCAACATTTCAAGGTCAACAATAAAAAAAACTAAATAAAACTAATAAATTTTTCTTGTATAGGTATAGGTCTAGACCTAAGTTTTGACTTGCAAAAGTGATAGCTGCTAAACTATGTTTCTGTAGATCATATGGTTTGGTGTAGGGATACATAATTTTGATTTGTTAAGTTTTGCTGGATGTCAGGCACCACCATAAAAGCCCTGGATCAACTGTACTTGTTTTATCCATTGAAGTATGGAAAGAAACAGTTTAGTTCATGCATGGTCAGGTAAAGATCTTTCCAACACTTGTGTTGTGTTCACCGATCTGTAGGAGAGTAGTTAATTTGAATGATACAGTTTAATAGCAAAGCTTTAATTAGTCCATGTCATAATTAGTCATTGGCAAACCAAGAAATGTACTTTGGGGAAGACATTCAATCAAGATGCAGCCATAATGAATTGGTGGAAATGGGGAGGGGGGATGAGATGCCAAACCCCCTTATTGCTACAGGCCAAGACATTTTATGAATATTCAATGCTTCTAAGCTATTTTGGGGTTTTATGGTCAATGAGGGCAGAGATTTAAGTTAGGTAAGCGGCCTTGCATACACTGTTTCAAAGCTCTTATTTCTGTACTTTTTTTAATGGGTAATTTTAGGGACAATTTTAACCCCTTTTGTCCTAACATGTCGCACATGTGTTAGTAGTGTACTGGCCATAGAGCTACATATATGGGACACATTTATGGCTGTTATGTTAAATGATTCACATAGCTGAGCTTGTCATATCTATATGACAGCACCAATCAGACGCTGGGTACTTTTTACACATTTCATTTAGATTACAGTAGAACCTTGATTATCCAGACATCGATTATCTGGAGTTTATATGCTAACGCTAGCAGAAGTTGTAAATTGTTTGAACATAAAACATAATTAAAAACAAATGGTTTGTTGTGAAGGTTTGACTGCCAAAAGGGGCAATATATGGTCTTGCAAATCATATTGTTTGGTTAATGGATATATGAGAATAGATCTGGTAATTTTTGCTAGTTGTCACTTAACCTACGCTCCAGTGGCTAATGGACTAGCTATACATATTATGTACATATGTATTTGTTTTATGATTTGCTGTAGGAACGTACTAGTACTAGACAATAAGGTGACCTGGCGGTCTAGGGGTAAAGTCTCAAACTTCTGTGCTGAGGGTCCGGGGTTCAATCCACAGATTCATGCCAAACCCTTCCTTCCCCTCTGACAAGATGTGTATTTATCACAACTTGTGAACGTGTGGAATGCCAGGCCTCCACCGTGGTTCGGATCCCACGTTAAACTGTAGATCCTCTATTTCATCTCACAATCACCCTACCATTACACATTAGCGTAAATGCATATAACCGGAATGGGTAGAAAGAAATAATAACAACAATAATAAAAACATCTGCGAAGTGGGTTTTTTGAGTTTGAATAAAAGCAAATATTAGTTTGTGAATTTTGAATAATTAATTATGGAATCAAATCATATCTTAATTAAATA
This sequence comes from Timema monikensis, assembly GCA_902151445.1. Taxonomy (NCBI): domain Eukaryota; kingdom Metazoa; phylum Arthropoda; class Insecta; order Phasmatodea; family Timematidae; genus Timema; species Timema monikensis. Next base: position 114,017 of record CABFVZ010002276.1, on the reverse strand, counting down.
TGCTAAAATTATAAAGTTAAATAAAAGTTCACATTATAAAATAACATTAGATTAGTTTTGGACACTAGTTCCTATAAGTTATGTTTAAATGTAAATTCTTCAATATGTTCACCTTGTCAAAGCTATGATGTAAAAGTCTGTTGTAATGACTATAAAATATTTCATATATATCTTCACTCTTCAAGTTAACAGATTTGTTATGTATTATAGGGTATACAAAGGTTTAATAATCACTGTTAAATTGAAAAAAAATGTTCAGCTTATTTTACGGTCATTACGGTAATAATTAAGAAGGATTTACTTGACCTCACAAGATTTGTTATTAAAAATATATTAACATATTTTAGACACATTTTGGGATTTGCAATGGCCTAAAACCATATCCATTTTTTCCCAACGATTATGATTAGACTCGATTTAACAGACCAAATATAAAATTTGAATCAATATCGATATTCTCGAAGCTTTGCAGACTCCTAACTAATCATCATCATCAACTGTTTCCAGCCAGTGTCCGGGTCAGTTTAGTAAAATGCCTCCATCTTCCTCTATTCTTCCTCCTTTAATTGATTCCATTCTTCTCTTTTAAATTAACTGTATCATATGCTATATGCTTTAAAATTCTAGTATTAATATATTACTTAAAGTTTTTAGTGTGAAATCCTCTTTTTTGTTTAGAAGATTAATTATCTGGATTTTCGACTTTATAGTCTAGCCTAGGTCCTAACTAGTACGGATAATCAAGTGTTTTACTGTGGGTTTTTTTCGCTTGGAATTTTAAATATTTCATTACTTATGCACCTGCTTTGGTGAGCGCATGGTCTAAGGCTTCACTCTCTCAATACAATGACAGGGAGTTTGTCTCAAATCTCTGATTTGTTGTATAGAGAGTGGTTTTTCCAAGTGGGTTTCCACTCTCCCTCCATGTAAATGTGGGTACACTTTCTATAGATTCACCCTTCCTCATTCTTAACTCATTAGTGTCATTAGTACATATGCGTGAAATCTGACGTGGTGCTGAAAAAATAAAATCTTAGCCATCATCTGATTGAACAAGGCGATCTTTAATGGTGTCGCAACAGAGGAAGTTTTTATATGAAACAAAAACAGCAAATTATTTTTGGGAAATCAGTGATGAAATTGTAAGTGAAAATAATTTTAGTTGTGAGGAAGATAAGGGTAATTTAGAAAATTCAAATGTTATGTCATATGATGGTAATATTGATGACATTTCTATTCCAAGTATGTCAAAAAAGGGTGCCGTTACTTCAAACACTAAAATGCGTAGTAGTAATAATAATAATAATAATAACAACCAGTAAACCCTTGCAAAATTTTCACATATTCAACCCCCCCCCTATCCCCCGCACCCACCCTCCAAAAATGATTTTGTCTTTTGTTGGGCTGTTGAAATTAAATGCTCAGTGAAGTGTATACACAAAATAGCAAATAGAGTTTATTTTATTGATAAAAAAATATTGTTAGATTTTTCTTTTAACCTAAATTTTAAACAAACAATGTGTTTTAACTTAAACTGAGTATGCTATGTCAGAAATCGGTAAAAAAAATCCTATCCATTGATACTCTCTTCATCTCTGTAGGCTTTGTATTAGTTTATAAAAAGGGATGTTGACATCAGAAATAATATATAGGATAATAATAAGACTCCTGGGAATGGTTTAGTGGGCAGAAAGCTTCCCAAGTGTTTCCATTTACTGAAGTTTCAAACATTTCTGCAATACAGTCTAGGAAAAAATCTTACTGCTAATCATGGCTGTGGAGGGGGTACACCAAGCCTTCGACTCCCACTCCTTTATTCTTCTACTCTCAAAACTCCAACTCCTTCAAAAATATTTTTAATTTGAAAAATGACACATGGACACAGGAATTGAACCCAGGATTTTTGTCACAGTATGCCAATGCTCTAACCATTGAGCTAGCCAGAAATCGTCATTCTTCACTCATTTTAAGGCAGAGTCTGTGATGGACGTGCGACAATATCTGCTACTTTGCTACTTTCATAATATAGTTAATGTGAGCTTAATATTTGGTTCATGATCACTCTAACATTTAAACAGGTAGAGTTGGTGTGGATAGTACCAGGGCTGTGAAGTCTAAAGCAATTTTGGGTGGAGTCTATAAAAATGTACCGATTCAGACTCTGGCTTCAAAATAAAAACTTATAATACTATAACAATATATGGTAAATGCATCATTCTAATTTTATACTAGTTTTATTATTTAGGGCCAATATTTGTAATTTAGATTGACACATTTATTTAAATATATGTTCACAATATCAAAGAATATTACCATGAAGTCATCTGTAGTGAATCATTTTACTGCATTACATCTTTTATTACTCTTATACTTTATCATTTTAGAAAACATTTTAAATTATAAATAAGTAAGGAGCAGTAATGATTATGGTTAAGACTTAGAAACAAACCTAAGATTAGCAATAGAAAAGTGAAAGGATGTAATAACTGAAAAAATTAATTAAACTAATAAAAAGTTCAAAATAATTAACAAATTGAAATTAAATATACTTTAATATTGAAAAAACACATTAAGCTGTGCTTTCAACAAGCATTAAATATGTGAGATAGAATTGAAAAAATTAAAAATATATTAATGGCATATAACAATAATTACCAAATCATATGGTGAACATCAGTCAAAAACTACATATAAGACCTATTAAAATAATTAATATCAGAACAAAAATTGGGGATAACACACAGTTAAAATTCAAACATTAAAGATGATTAGTTAAATGAAATCAAACACGTGAAATAAGGTTGTAACATTAACTTGTGTACTCGCACGACGACTTTGCGCCATGATTATCGTATAATTGTACTGAAACATGTCGGCCAGAATTTAATCGGCTTTCTTTTAGACGCTGATTACCTGCTAAAGGAGTAATGGGACTGAACAAAATTAAGACTTCGATTCTTTACCTAAACACAGATTATTTATCATAGCTTGTCACGTTCCAACCTTATTTCACATTATTTTCACAAATTGAAAGACACTACTTTCACGTGTTTGATTTCATTTGACTAATCATCTTTAATGTTTGAATTTTAAATGTGTGTTATCCCCAATTTTTGTTCTGATATTAATTATTTTAATATGTTGTATATGTATTTTTTTGACTGATATTCACCATATGACTTGGTAATTATCATTACATGCCATTAATATATTTTTAATTTTTTCAATTATATCTACATATTTTATGCTGGTTGAAAGCACAGTTTAATGTTTTTTCAATATTAGAGTATATTTAATTTCAATTTGTTAATAATTTTGAACTTTTTACTAATCTAATTTTTTTCAGTTGCTAATCTTAGGTTTGTTTCTAAGTCTTAACCATAATTATTATACTTTAGGCATTTTTGAAGGAGTTGGGAGTCAAAGCCTTGGCGTACAGCCCTGGTTATTACCACTCAAGACTTTTTTTTTATTCACTTACTCAGAGATTTCTTTAAACTTCACCCTCATCATTCTGTTCCTGTAGATTATATGGTATGTACTATATATTTTTAATATATACTACACTGGCACTATAAAGTGTAATATGATGTTAATGTCATAACTGCCAGTCTTTTAGGATATTATATATGTAAGAAGATCTGTTGTCTTCTCATCGATACGCAGGCCCTATCACAATTTTATTGGAAATATTACAACATCTGGGTGCTGTTGCCAGATATGGTGAGAAATTTATGTCTTAAAATTTGTTTTATAAAGTTTACCTTTGTATGATCCATGTCTTGCTACCCATCTGGACTAGCTGCATTTAACTGGCGAGGAAGATCTATTTTTTTTATGAAAGTGTATTCTTTTGACAGGCCTCCCTATTTATTACCAGCTAGGATCCAAACCAGGGTTGCAAAGTCGGTACACCAAGCCTTAAACTCAGACTTCTTCAGAAATGTCTAAATTATATTAACTAGTAATAGCAAATTTATAGCACAGAAGATTCTCCAAGACAAATTACTTTATTGGAAGCTTCTTTGTCATTGTGAATTTATATTTAAATACAGTTGTCAATCCAAATTACATATATTGTTCATAAAGAATAAAAAAAATTATAAAATTAAAATGATATAGCTACCACATATTGTTATAATATTATAAGTTTTTATTTTGAAGTCCGAATGAGTTCATTTTTACCGACTCCGCCCAAAATTTCTTCAAACTCCTCAGCTCTGATTTAAACCTAGACCTCCCCATCACTGACAAACCAGGCTAGGCGAGACCGATGCTGTTGTCTGTGTACCCACTCCTGTTAGATTTGAGTTTTTTCCCAACAATATTTCATAATGTCATAGATTGCCCAAGTATAGCAACATTTGTGTCCTTGTTAAGGGTATTGTTAATTGATATGATCTTGATAACATTATTCTGCTTTATTTTATCACGAGCTACCAATAAAAACCATTTCTTGATTAAATGACACATTACAGTAATATGTAAATTAATGGCCACACAATTTCTAGACTAATCAGTGGTTATTAAAATTAAATATCAAGACAAATCAGTGGTTATTAAAATTAAATATTTGATAATTTTTATGCATTACAATATTTTATTTTTAATTTATATAACTAACAACTGATATTGGAGAAAAACTAAGAACTAAATCTATTAATTCATTAAACAGTCATTACTATTTAATTGTGTTATCTATAACTGGTTGAGATAACATTGTAGTCCCAGTCTGGGAAAATAAGGAAAAACTGGAAATGGGGAAATTAAAAAACTTTAAGGAATATCAATTAAAAAAAAATTATAGTGATGTGACCTTCTTAGGTAGCCGCATGGTCTAAGGCATCACTTTCAGGTTAGACTAACTGCCATGACAGGGAGAACAGAGTTCGAATCCCAGTCAGGTGTATTGTGAGTGGTTTTTCCAAAATGATTTTCCACTCTACCTCCACACAAATGCCGATACAGTTTCACTAAATTAAACTTCCCTAATCTTTAACTCATTAGTGTAATTAGTGCATATGCGTATAACCTGATTAGGTAGTAAGATTAGGTCATAAAAGAATATTGGTGTGAAAAGTTTTGAAAACTTTGACTTCGCATCAAATATTTACTAGCTTGGACTTCAATTCAAAAATAATACTACTATTTTAATAACTACAAAGCTTTGTCAATAAAAATATTTGAAGTTACAATAAGGCTACGTATGTATGTTCAATTTTTTTTTCATTTTGAGCTGTTATTTACATAACAAGTTAATGTTCACACGACAAAATTCTGAAATAATAAAATTACATCCTGTGATATTATATCAATATTATATTATTAGGATGAAATGTTAATCATTTTTGAAATATAAAATTTTGTAAATCATATTTGATACCTCAAGCTATGTACTTATGCGACTTCATTTTGTGTTAGGGAATATCTCGTATTTTTCAATTCAACTTTGGGTCAGATTGAAAAAGTGGACTTCACACACCCCTACTTACCAACTAGTCTAATATGGGTTTGAGTAAGGAAAATTTTGATTTTTAAGATGAGGGTGGGTTGAGGAAAAATTTTTCTAAGATTTTTTGGCCAACTAGGTTAATGTCCTTCAGGGTTACATCCCAACCTTGTTCACATTAAAAGGTTTGGTGTGATTTGAATATTTATTTTACTCTGTGCCCTATGGCGGTGAATAGACCCAAGAGTAAGACTATAAGATTTTATAACATGCCAAGTTACAGTAGCCCCATGGCGTCTTTGGTGCTGACTGACAGCTGATGGCTTTGAAAAGTTACCAGACCAAATTATGTATCCCTACGCCGAACCATATGATCTGCAAGAACATGTGTTTAGCAGCTGTCAGTCAGCACCAAAGAAGCCAAGGGGCTACTGTAGCTAAAAGTAATGTCCTTTTCACGACTCAAATGAACTTCCGACAATCCTCTTGTTGTTCCATAATATTTTGTTCTTTAGTTCCTATATCAGTGGTTTAACTTGAGAGCATGGTGCGCTATTGGTACAAAAATGGAAGGCAGAAAGGGCTAACAACATTACATACCTGACAGTGTCGACGCATTGGTTGCCGTATATTTTCATAGATTCCCCACCCCATATGCTAGACGCATGTCAGCCATATCAGAATCTGTAAAATGCTCCGCGCGAGGTCCGCGCTACGAAATGACGGCAACAGCGCCCCCCAGTAGCAAAGGGTGACGTTCCCGCGCGCGCGCGCGCACACACACACACACAAATGTTTGTTTTAGCGTTCCCCAGCATCCATTAGAGTTTGTTTAGATAGTTTAGAATCACCTTCAATAGTTGATATAAAAGGTAGAATGAAGATATTGCATTTTAAAGTAAATTCTCCAGCATTTAGCGGTATCTTAAAGAATGGAAGCAACAATATGTAAACATCATCTCCAATGTATTTGGTCGGGATTGAACCCAGGTCTCCAGATACCGTCACTACATTTTACATGCAGCCATCCCAATTAGAGGCTTACATTTCAAACTTTAATTTCTTTTAAACCGTTCATATTTAATCAAAATATAATTTTCTTTAATTTCTTAATCTCCCGTGTTTTTACATTGTTGCAAAGTCTCGCGTATTTTTCCTTGTTATGTACTTATATTTTTTTAAATGTCTACTAATTTGTACTAACAAAGAGCCACTTGCTTAGGTGGCTGTATGATCTTAGGCGTCACTCTCGCAAATCGTGATAGACTGGGCTGTTGATGATCGGGAGTTCGGGGCTAGAATCCAAATAGTGTGCTAAGAGTAGTTTTCCCAAATGTGTTTTAACTCGTCACGTAAATACGATTACACTTGCTCTAAACTACATCCCTCCTTATCCTTTATTAAACGTTATCTTAATATGGTATATCCTGAACGGATAGTAAGATGCGGCGCTGAAAAAAAACGCTGTAGATATTAATTTTGTTAGCACTTGTTTCAGTCCTATCAACAAGATTACATAACGACCAACTAACTAATACGGTAGAAACAATGGCTGCCGTGTCACTGTTTTGACATCTGTTCAGGGACACATTTTCCAAACAATCTATACTGTCGGGATCCATTTTTATTCCTCCTAGTTCTGTCTATATCCCCGATGAGGTTACGTGGTCACGGTATGATAGTCGGCATGCCACGCGTTCCACGGCCTATACATACTGCCGATATATCGGCTCCGGCAGTAATTAGGCCCGCATACCACCCAGGAACAGGACACGCCCTCAAGACGTCATCAAACCATCAAATTAAAGTTGTGAACGAATGTCGGGAAGCTGTGTTATTATTTGTTTATCAAATTGTCGTCCGAGTTTCTTAGCGAGCAAATGCACCATTTTCAAAACTTTCAATTTGGGACATTTTTCCTATCACCGCGTTTAGCTACTCATTTGAGGTAAGGTTCGGGTAAGGGGACGCGATAAAAGGTCGATATTTTTTCACTTTATTTGTTTAAAATAAATCAAATATTCCTTCAGTAGAAACATGGAGTTTGATTTTCTTCACACGGTGATATCAATATTTGTTGAATATTATTGTGTCAAAGGTGTCATAAATTTAATGACAACCATTTCTCTTAATTTAAAACGTTTGTAATCTAATACCGCTACGCTCTTAACAAATATTCAACTTTTGATATCACCGTGTGAAGAAAATTAAACTACGTTTGTGTGGAAGGAATATTTTATTTGTTTGGTCAAAAAATTTGCTATAAAAACTGCAAAAACACTTCCCTTTTCTCGCATTCTTCTCCATCCCACCTAAAGGTGTGTGTATTAATTACCCTACTGTGTAAGGGATTGAAGATCGTAAAAGCATTTAAGTCAAAAACTACTCTCGGGACACCCGACCGGGATCCGAACCCTAATCTTCCGGTAACGTATACACAGTAAACTTTAGAACCACGAAATAATGTAAATTTTGTTCTGTATTTGTTTGCACGGTTCGTTAACAAATTATAAATAAACTTTATTTTATGAAGTCTGGAATAAATATCTTTTATACAAAATAAACAAATGTGTGCATTTACTCTACAATATGCGATTTTTCCCCCAAATAAAACACGCTTGGAATGCAACAACGAACGTTTTCTGATGGCGGAAACCGTACTTGAACACTGCTTGTGCAAGCGTCGGTACTGGCATGTACATGATATCACGAGAGACTCCCGCCCGTCTCGAAGTGCACGCTGGCCGATGTACGTTTCATTACCTTGTCTGGAAGCAATGTTGTGTATCCTTGACCAGTTGACGGTACCACAAGATTAGTTATTGGAACCTTCTTACTAAGTTTGCTATTTTTGAAATCTTGTTCCTAGCCACCTCTCCATATTACCGCACCCAACCCTCAAATATCCCCAACAAATCACCTCTAGGCGATTTTGATTTTTAAGTTTAGTGTAACACTATTTTCGACCTTCACTACAATCGGGTCAGGGCGTTCTCCAACTCAGGGCTTCTCAACCTATTTTAATCTGCGACCCCCTTTGGACCAGACACATTTTCTCACGACCCTTCACTCTGTCATAAATGTAATTGGTAGTAACACTGTATATAGTCAATTTGTGCGCGTACTTTCCTTTTGCGTGAACCGTGTTTGAACGAAAAAATAAAGTACCTTAAATATAAGTATAGATATATCATTATGTTGACTAAAAATATTGTATGAAAATATCAAAAATGAAAATTTCTTCAAATAATTTATTATATTAAAAATTTGTGTGTATAGTATATTGACATGCAAAATATAAGCAAGAAAATGCAAAATAAAAATTTTTTTTTTGTAATATCAAAGAAAGCTTTACTGACTGCTTACAAAAGATAAGAAAACGTTTACCTTTAATGGGATAGCTGTGATTGCTTATTCTGACACAATAACTCGAATCGTGTCTTATTGTGTGTCACTGCTGGTCTCATAGCGATCTCGATGTTTTTAAGACTTGAGCGGTATTCGGTTTTAATTGCCGGCATCGCTAATCCTGACAATATTGGAAATTTTGCTTTGACACCAAGCCAAAAAGTGTTCAAGTGTTTCCTTGAAAATTTAAGTTTGAGATTTGATTCACATGAAAGTTCTCTATATTCTTCTTGGCCTTTCAAAGAGAAACGCTCCACATTTCCCATCTCCACGATAAAAGGGTTTTTAATACAATCTAATTAATTATTGTCTAATTCCGGTAGAAACTGTTTCTGAAAATTGTTTTCCAAGCATACCAAATGATCAATTATTATCTGCTTTGTCAAGCCAAAACTAAGCACATTATCAACAATAAAATCCTCTGTATATGAAAACATTTCAAATGAGTCATTTTTCTACTTAATTCTCCCAAATGTTAATTTTTTTCTTGAAAGCCTGAATTTTCTCTTTCAGTGTAAAAATACTTGTGCTCTCCCCTTGTAGAGACAGATTTAACTTTTATCTGAAATCCAGTTATACTTCTGGTCGTTGGCGCTGCGCCGTCGTAAATACTCCAACACAGTTATTCCATTCTAGCCCTACTTCCTTGAAAAATTATTCACTTTTTGAAAAATTGCCTCAACAGTTGTACATCCATCTAACTACCGACAAAATAGTAAATCTTCCTAGACACTGTTACCGTAACAATACCTGACATATTCCAATAGCTGGTCGAAGTTTGTAATGTCAGTCAATTCATCCAGCTGAATTGCAAATTTCGAACTTTCTTTAATTATTTCATTTAGTTGCTCACACTGGTGATTGCTTGTTTCCAAAATTCGTCCACCCACAGTATCATGTGACAGTGGATTTAAAAACAAATTCGTCTGTATATTTTTGCCCGTGAATAATTTTATTCATTCTAATTACCACTAGCAACACAAGATCTTCAACAATGGTGTATGGTTTCTTAGCATTTGCAATTAAGTTAGAGGCTTCATAAGATGCTCTTAAGTACTTTTTATCGATCAGTACATGAGTTTCAAGAGATGTTTTTTTAGATGATTCTAATAGCTTTTCGAAAAACTGGACAGGCTTATTGGTATAAGAAACATGCTTTGTGTGTAGATGTCTTTTTAATTTTGCAGATTTGAGACTTTCACTCGCCAAGCATTTATTACAAATCAAACAGATAGGTCTGTCTTCATCATTTGTGGAAATAAAAGTAATCCATATTGAAAAATGTTTCATTGTATTTCCTCTTTTTTGCGCGCGAATGAGAAATATCTTTAGTTTTATATATCTGCAGATTCTTGTTAGTGCTGGATGATCCCGGTTCTGCAGGATCTATAGCTTCAGGATTATCTGCTGTCTTAGTCTTTGACAAATTTAACCACTCATTCATGGGTAAGATAATTTCGATTTTATTACAATTTGTCTCTGAAATGATGGCAGCCAATAACTGGTAATAATTAATTATTTGCTTGCCCAGTACATCTTTGTACGCCAGAGATACTAGAACAACTTAACACTGTACAGGCAACATTGAACAACTGAACACTGTGCAACTAACACTGAACAACTGAACATTGAACAACTAGCAAGAGCTCCGAACACGATGGATCAATAACTGCTAATAACGCCGGGCTAAACTATTTAGTGACACAAGTTGGTGAACTGTTGTGGAAGTCAACTGGTTAGAACTGATGATGAGGTTTGAAATCTACCTGCTAGTGTTTATATCTATCTCTGTCTCACTTGAGAATGAGTCACGTCATAACGTACTTTCAAACCTTTTGTTAATCTCCTTGGCCAGCAAAAAGCAAGACGAGACACTGTCATGTTGAGACAACAGTGCAGCTTAAAGTCACAACAAGCAATGTCGCCACTGTGGTCGAAAATCAAGACAAAGATTAGTTACATATTATTCATGATTTTTTTGGTTTGTTTCAAATGTTCTGCGACCCCTCGGACCCCTAGGTTGAGAAGGCCTGCTCTAACTGGTAAGGATGTGCACTGCTTATATATCCACCGCTTCTAACTGTCCGTACGGGCTATACACATTTTAATTGCGATAGATATCCTAATTTATTTATCACCACGTCTTATTACCCTTTCGGATTATAAGCTTAAGTACTAATTACGCTAATGGGTTAGGAATTGGGAGCGTTAAATATAGAGGAAGTGAACGCACATTTGCGTGAAGGGAATGTGGAAAACCTGTGAGGAAATATTGCTCTCAATATGAATTGGGCCTGAATTCCAAACCCAACTTATCCGTCAAAAGCAAACCAACATTTAAATTTTAAATCTCGTGATTATGATAACTTAACCGGGGATGGGTAAACTACATACAGCCCAGCACGCCAGTGTGTTAAATCCGGTCCGCGGGATAAATAATTTAAATGTTTGCGTTGTGAAGCAGTTCTTTTAAACACAACAACACTATTTCTTATAAAACCATGCCAAAATCAACGTTTCCAAACTTGGTAGTCATTTCTTAGAAAGAAACTCTCTCATGGGAATCAACTTCTCACAGTTTAACCAAGATTATGAAAAAATGGTGGAAACTCATTCACACTTTCACTCATCTCACGCCCCATCATGTAAACCTTCTGAACAAACTTAAAAGAAGATTAAGCCACTGAGGTATTTGTGATGTACAGTCTCAATATATTTAAACTTATTCGTGTCAGTATTACCATCTGTGTTTATTATTATTATTAAAAAAAGGAAATTTGAAGACAAATTAATGAATGCAAATCTTTGGCCCGGCAAATATTTTTTTAAAAAGTTTGGCACTCCTGTAAGCAAGTTTGCACATCCCTGAACTAAACGATTTATGTGGCACCAAACAAATACAGTAATAATGTATTTTAATAATTCTGACTATATCTGGGTCTACATCCGAAACAGTTTGATGGATTTTGTCAGAACATGTTTAGATGTTATAGGAGGCTCCTATGGTCATACCTCAAGATGAAATCGTGATTTTAATTCTAACATAAAAACGACTAAGTTAAATTTACTAAATACATTTTTTTGAAAATTCGGTATTTTTTTTATAATGGCTATAGTGATTTTGTTCAAAAATCATCTGGGTAGCTTACTGATAACTTAATTTAAAAACTTTTAAACTAGACTTTAGTAGATAAAATCTCTCTCCCAATTTTCATAACAAAGGACACATTTGACAGTTAGTTAAAAGTTACTATAATCTAATTTCTCTTATTCATATGCAAGCCAACGGAATATGTAGCTGCAACTTTTGATATATTATCACTTATAAAATAACACTATTGATATAGTAAAAGGTTATCGATTTTCACAGCAAAAAACACGTCTCGACTTTCTAAAAGGCTCCCCCTTTAATTTTATGGAACATGCCGTATACATATAATCTTATGCCACTCACACTACACATATTACATCTCATGGCACTCACACTGTACATATAATCCCATGCCACTCACACTGTACATATTATCTCATGCCACTCACACTGTACATATTATCTCATGGCACTCACACTGTACATATCATCCCATGGCACTCACACTACACATATAATCCCATGCCACTCACACTGTACATATCATCCCATGCCACTCACACTATACACTCTGCTGGTGGACATGAAGGCGGCAGTAGCTCAAAACCCGTGTGTTTAGTTTCGCCGCCATGTTGATACCATCTCGTTGAGGCCGCTGTTAACAGAGTATGCCAGTTATTTGGGCGGCAACCTCAAAGCTGCCGTCTTTCCCCCCAATCTGATGTCATTTACATGGATCTGTCCCTCGAGTCGTGTGAACCTCGGGGCATACTAGCCGGTTTGGGACATTTTTATTTCTAGTAGCCGTTCCTGCACTAAAGGTCCTAACTGAATGTTTCACAAGAGCGCTACGAACAAAATTTTGTTTGATGCTCGCTCATTTAAATGGAGGACCCACCAAACTTATTTATGATTGTTATTTTGTCTCTTTAGACAAGTGGGCTATTAAACATAATTATAGATAACTCAGAATTATTTATAGTCTGATAAGTCTGGCACGACGTGGTTGGGAAGCGCTTACATCTACACGCTCTCGGCCACGGGTGCGATGACATGTTCGATCAAAAACATTTTATTTGTGGTCTTAAAAAAAGAGCCAGCCGTGTGCAAGAACTTGACTAAGTGGATGCTAAGTGGACACTAGCGTGGGTTCGATTGCGTCATCTTAGGTTAAAAGGTGGAGCGACAGTTTGCTTGGGACTACACTATTGGTCCACTAAGCATTCACTATACTTCTTGCATACCGCCCTTAATAATTGCGCCCAAGGGAACAGTCACACTTTAATCTCCGCATTCATTGTGACAGTCACTTTCCTATCTCTGCATTCATTGTGACTTCACTGTCCTCTCTTCCTGGTCATTGTGACATATTCGTTCCTTGCTTCCTACTTGTACATACTCGTAATATAAACGTTCCTTGCTGAACAGTCTTTCGATTCTCAGGCGCAACAAGTTGTAACCAGAGGATATTCTCCTTTTTTTCACGTCCGGATCGTTTCAAGAGGGGAGAATCCCCCACCCGTTGAGTAGAACACTCGTCTCTCTCAAGTCATTTGTGTGTAAATCGTGAATGAAATTTGTGCTAATCTTTGCTCAGATTCTCGCCTTCGTACAGCCCCCCTCCTCCCCCCGACCCGCTCCCCTTCCTCGTTCGGCGTCTAACATTAGCATATCCACGAGCTGACTGCAACAAGTGGCCAAGTTCAGAACATGGGGGACGAACTGCTTCACTTTGAGCTTCTGATAGCTGGGATCTTGTTGGTAGTTCACAACAGCTACAGGTAGAGTCTCACCTGACATCGAGAAACGTTAGTAGATTTATTCATGCCTGCCGCGTACCTGGAGAAAAAGGGAATTTTGGAAAATCTAGTAAAAATACCGAAATATTGGTTAATTTGGGACATTAAACTGAAATCTTGAAACAGCAAGTCTCTGGATAGACAAAAAAGTGGACTGAAGAATTCATCTCGCTGATTAAAACATGTATTATTTACTACCCCCCTTAAACAAGGCTTGTGAAGCGACAGAGGTATTTCCCATCAATCTTAAACCATTCTGTTTAGCAAGTTTGATGAAAAATGATGTTTCATAACTCTTTTCTTCAATCTAAGCTGCATGGAAATACTGGAAAATACAGGGAATTTGGTATTAAGAAAATAGTTGCAACCTTGATTCGTGTTCATCCATTTGGTTTGTTGCTAAAAATAACTTAATAATATAGTTGAATGTTGTCAGTTTTGGCAGCAAAACTATCTTTTTACTTAATAACAGGCCTTTGCTATGAAAATCTATATTGCCGGAAAAAATAAAACATATTTTATGTTGTTAAGTGTATATTTACATTCTAAATGGCTTTTAGTGTTTTGCAATGACACGGGCGGTATTATTAATTTGTTTGCATGTACTTAAAAAAAAAAGAAGTATTTAACGTGCACTTTCTGAAGACTTATTATAAAAACACACGACTTGCAAACTAACTTAATTTTAGAACACATACGACATACAGTCCCCGGCCACTAATTTATCGCCGTTAATGGTAATACCCAATTTTAACAATTATAGTTGTTTTTTTGCCTATAGTGGGTATCGAATTTGGCACCCTAAATTCAGTCGGCAGATTCGCTACCGAGTGAGCTAAGGGGCATATTATAATATGTTAAAACAATGCACGTAAGACTATAAACGTTAACTCGCGGCACTATTCTCTCTTCATGCTATTTCTGACTTGATCGCCTCTTACAGTGAACTACATATTTACTCTTGTTTCTCCCTTCTTCCTGCATCTTCCCCTCTCGTCACAATTGCGCGGATCTCCTTGGAACGACGTCGGCGGTGGCGGCGACCGTCCCTCCCCTCTGGCGTAACTGCTGTATTGCTCTGGCCTTTTACAAGAGCGATCCTTCGCCTTTCTGCCTTGCTCTCTGGGGGAGAGAAAATCAATAAGGACCGGCCCGCGTTGTCCGTCAGAGAGCAAGCTTTACAAGGGGCGGAGGCGGAAAGCCGCTTATCTCCAACGCGCCGCCCTCGGGCGATGGCATGGCTTCATTTGTTAGGTCGACTTGATATCGAGACCATTGCTTTCATCTGTCGAGGACGCACCTAGTCTGGTTTGCCGGTGACTAAGGAGGTTGGCTACACACAGTCGTTTTTACTGTGTTTCTTACGAAACCGCGGGTACATTTCCTTCAAATTCTGCCACTTTCATCCCTAATCCACCAGCGTGATAAATATGCGCTTGGCCCGGACAGAAAGAAATACGTGCTGGCAAAATAAAATAAGAGAGGAAAGAGTCTTATCTAGTTCGTGAATTGTTTCACGACGATGATCTCTAATATAACAACTTATTTTCTTGACAATACCTGTCTGATAAGTGATAACACTTACTCAGGCGTGGTAGGGAGAACAGGAAAATAAGGCTATAGTTTTAAAAATGAACGAATTGAAAATACTGAGGCGTCCGCACTTCAAAAACAATATTCTCACCATCTTAAGTCAAACAAATTTAATTTTAAAATTTATACTTACAAAAAGATAAATTAAGATTCTATACATTGGTAGGACTGTGTCCGTGAATCGTGATGTCTCTGGCGTTTGTTTCTTTTCATAATAGCAAAAAAACTGTTAACATAACATGTTTGGTGCACATTTTCAACCAGTTTTATGAATTGATCTCTGATGAGTCTAGAGCAAATATTTAGTACACTAACCTCACTTGCTAGTTCTAATTTTAAAATATAATTTAAATATTGTATCTGCACAAAGCTTATAAAATAATAATCTGGCTGCATTGTGTGTTGGGTTCATCAAATCTGGTCGTAGGTTTGCCATGCCCTAACACAGCACACAACCAGAGGACCCAAGCAGGAAGGAAGAATATAAACTGTGGCAATTTCAAACCTTTGTGCACCTTGCATAGCTCATAATTATGGTTCTGGGGTTCGCAGTTCACATTACCCGTGGAAGGTAACATATTTGTAATAATATTTCTTTCTTGACACGGACTCACTACAACATGAGGAGAGAGTTCATTTTGGATTTTTTTTATCAGTTTATAATTGAGATCACTTATATATTTTTACTGAAATGTTTACTAGCATCGTTGCTGCACTGGTCAGTGTGAATATGCTAGCCGATATCACACTCGCTATTTCCCTCCTTAGGGAACTGGGATGATTTAAATGTGATTAATAAAAAATATGTTTCGTCTTGGATGAAAGTAGATCATAACTGGTCGATGACTATCTCATGAGTGTCACCATTTCCGCCTTCGACTTTGTTTCTAGAATGTTCGGAAACGTGATGCGATCATCCCTCATCTCTCCCTCCTTGTCTTTGGAGAAGGTTTCGCCTGGGTGGCCGATAAAGCAAGGACGTTACACCTTGTAGATATATAGTGCCAAATATTGTGTAAATTAAATACATTTTGAATATTATTACGTTTCATCTCTCCTAATTAATCAAAAGGAATGATTAAAACAGAATCGGTACAACATCGATTTTCAATCGGTTTCCTTCTCAACGTATAAGTACTATGATATATTCTCAGGGTCATATCGATGGGCTCTTGAGGGGGGTGTTCAACCCTCACTTCTTTCCCCTAAAGTATTATCAATGTCAATATCAATTTTGTATTCCTCTTCAATTTCTGGTCATGTTTCTTATTGAAGTCATATGCTATAAAATTCATAGCTGATACAACTCCACTTATGTTTAAAATTCTGTAAATTACTTCAAGAAGGATTTAATGTCAAAGATATAATATTTCCAACTCCCATTGGTTACTCGACCACGAGGCCCCGCGAGTAATGGCTGTTCAAAATCATTGTAGCTAACATTTTCTTTACTTTTGAAGTGCTACGCCTCTTTACGCCCATTTGGCCTATCCACCACTATGTAGTATAGTGGTTTATAACATATTGTATGTGTGTGTACTTTCAACATTAAGTTATCTATTTGGTGAATAACTCTGTTAATGTGAATGTTCGAAAACTAGTAGATCTCAGAATTATTACCGTTAAATCCTAACGTCCAAAATTTAATGAATACTCTCTTGTCTTTTGCTGGTTTTTACCTTATCGTAAAATGTTTTTTTAAACATACCATCTTAAAACCTCGACAATCATTGCAATAAAATAGTAAATTTTGTTCTATCAATCAATTTTATGAAACTCGTTCAGAGCGACTCGTTTGACAAGTCTAATCTGTTTAAAGGAATGGATTCAGCTAATTAACCCAACATTTTAAATATACCGTTTCTTTTCATAACCGTGCCGTATCGTATGATAAAAGGAGGCGTGTTTCAGGCCTGTTGCATTTCCGGGGCTGTAACTCTGTATTGTGATAATGCCGAGTAACATTAATCACCCCCTTCTCTCTCTTGAGGTATGTCTAAATGTTCTCGGTGCAGAGGGCGATAACAGCTGTCATGGCCGTGTATTGTGTGCGGATAATCTAGCTCTGTACGGAATACCGCTCGAAACAATGCACTCTCTCTAGTCTTACTTCATGTTTGTCGATTCACTCCATAACAAATTGTCGCACACATTACCCTGACAACACTAATTACAAATGAACGCGCCTAGGGGAGGGGGTGCTTCTAGTTGGTAACATTGACCAGCGAGCGATATCGGTTTGGTCCTACATACAATAGCCCGTATTGTTTCCTGTTACCAACTATAATCATTGCAAATTAATTATTATTGCGACCTACCACCGAACACTGTTGCTATCATCTATAACCGCCAGTCCATTGTTGGGTTTATAACTGGGGTCATTAATCTTATTGGTTATAGATTAGCGCGGCTACAATGCGAGTCTGTTGTATTGTCACTGGAGCTTGGTACCTGCTTTAAAACACTTTGATGGATGATTCGATCAGAGTTATTGTCACGCACATATTTTCACAGATAATAAACTATAATATATTTTTGCTCTTGCCAAATTTGGTCGCGCTGTTAGTACGCCTGACTGTGAACTTATTATATTGCAACAATTGGATGCAAAGGCTTCCCTTGATTAGGAGATTCGACTTAACATTAACTTCTGCTTTTACACGTTTGAATTAGGGGCCAACCATAAACCACGTAACGCTCTTGAGAGAGATGAGCTCTGTCTATTTGGTGTTACATGAGGAGAAGGGGTGCTAGGTTAAAAAAAGGTAAAAAAATAACGCAAAAAAAGCATTACGGGTTTATGGACGAGTTTGTAATAATCGTTGATACATCTAGAAAAGCATGGGGATTTGATGCGATGGGGAAGATTATGGAGATGTTGGGATAATTTGAAGAAGTCGCTGGAATGCTCAGGTATTTATTTTTGCATTGATTTTCTAATTACAAAGTAGTTACCCGATACACACTCTTAGTTCTATCTCTAATTCGTGTGATTTTGCATAAAAATCAGGCGTATTTGTCTTAAACTCGTGTCAAAAGTTTAATAAAACACACTCGATATAAGTTTATTTATGCTTTGCGTATAAAATTATTGGAAAATACGATTTTAAGTACAAAAAAGTCGATGAATTTTAAAACTTAAAAAACGTATAAACCCTCATTAGCGACGTGTTCGGTACAAGTTTAAATATGGCGGACATTCTCAGTTGGAGTGAGGTTGTTTATAAATGTAGGAGCTAATACCATTTGGCGGAAAGATGGCTGATTTTGTATGCGTTATTTTTTTTATATATGTGGGTGTGAACGCGGAAAGCTAATATTTGGCGTGAAAAGGGCGTGCTCTGAAAAACAATTTTTGGCTGCTATGTTCGTTCATGAAAATGTGTAATATTTGATTGGAAGATGTGCTTTGAACAGCTGAACACACTGAGGCGATATTTGCACTATAAACACATGGCGTGAAAGTTTCAGGCACTTTATTTTGTCTTAGGATTTGGCAATTTCGTACTTAAAAAAAGGGGGGGGGGGGNGGGGGGGGGGGCGTTAAAAGGTGCATTAACACAAAGGTAATTAGCGGCTAAACATCCCTTTCTTCTGGTCGGGATCAAACCAGAGCCTCTTAGTGTTAATTATATTTTTGGTAGGTGTTAAATTGGTTCTTGATGTCAGAGTTTTAATAATGGTGTCATTTAAAAAAATATAATCCTAATTTTTAATGAGCTATCTCAATAGTATGAGTTGGCTATTATTACGTAACGAGTTATCTTAACTATTCATTTCTTGAAATAGTCTATATTTTACCAGCTGTTTGTTTACTTCTTGCACCTGGTGACATCACCCGTTATCATGTTTTTGATAAGACCACTCTCTCTCTCTCTAATCGCTCGTCTGTACAGTTACACACAATGCTGTATCGGGTAGCCTGGGCAAACGGTTACTCTGGCTATGGAACACATCACCGTCTGGTCGCGTCCCAATCCCTCGTAACTAATATTGCTTTAAGGACTATTTGTGGGAAATGCAACATTTCAGCGGTAAACAAACTTTTACCGAAATCTTAATATTTCTTGCTGATAAAGTCAAGAACCTTGTTTTGCATTCAGTCAATAATTACATACTGTCATAGTGGATGTACATTTTGTGAAATTGAAACTAATTTCTTACACGTTAAGCAACTATCATAATTGAAGAACTTATGCTTCTGGTTACCCACACATTTTATTTATTAGAATTAAGGGAATTTATAATCAAGGAAAGTTATAATAATATAATCTTGCACCTCTGGGCTACATCACCCGTACCCCAGTTGGTGGAATTATTAGCCAGTACCAATGTACCGTTGTCCAGAGGATGCCTGAATGTACTAAGAGGCTCTTTCTGTGTGTCGATGAGGTGAGGTGATGGGGATAGTAAGAGGGTGTGGAAACTCTTAAAATTAACGTAAGCCCTACTAACCAAACCCTGGTGACAGTTGGGGTAGTTCCCCTTTCGGGAAAAATACCCAAAGTATCCGCCGGGAATCGAACCTGGGACCCATAGGCTCTTAGCCTCGGGGCCGGTTAAGTAAACTGATGGAAAAGAGCTAATTTCTGAAATTTTAGAAGCCAAATATTCTTATCCAAAGTTGGGGAGGAATTGGATCTCTTCTGTATTCGTCAGGAAGGAAGGTCATTACAATAGTGCCCCTTCCAAGGAACTTGTGGGTGCTAATAAATCTCGCGCGTGTTAGTTTCAAGAGAGTTTTAATTTATTTTTTGCTGGGGGACCATTAAACTGTACTTTTCGGTTTACACAAATTAATTATTTGATAACATTTCTGGGGACATTCCTAAACAGATTCAATGTTAAAAACAGCGTTAATTAATCTTGAATTAATTATTAACATAAAATGTAAAAATGTCTGTAACAAATTGTTACTATTGTATTTTTAAATAATAATAATAATAATATTAGAAGAGGTTCTCAACAATGTTTTTGATTTTTTATAAATAACAAATCAGTGTATACAAATAGTTGCCCCGCAAAAAAAAAAGTTTAGATTCATAAAAACTTATTTACCCCCCTTAAACCCACGGGTTGGAAAAATACGTATCATTAGAATACTGTAAGTTTTCAATTCATGTGCTTATGTGAGAATTGTGTGTGTATGAACTTCACATCAATTGAGCCATTATCAGTTTACTGGCGTAATAAGATATTATAGACGTATAGCTCGAGTTTATTACGAATAACCCTTCGAAAGGTTATTTTTCCTACCAGATTGTTCTTCATAGTAAAACCTGGCTACACGTATCTTCATGTCTGACTGCAATAATGGAAACGAGTCGCTCGACATTTAGAATCCGCTGAATCATGTCTCGTTGGGTCAAGGGAATTCCCCGTTACACTATTCTTGCGAGTTTAACTGTATGTCGGACGAACAAACACTTTTCATCCAATCAAACTATTCATAGAGTCGTTTTATCTGTGTCCGTTTCTTTATTTGTTGTTCACCGCGTCTTACTACCCGTCCGGTTTTCCGCATATTAACTCTGTAGGGCCGCCTTTAGAAGATGGGGGACCCTGGGCAAATCTTGTTTGTGGTGCCCCCAGTAATTTCTCAACCACCCCCTCCCCAAATTATTAAAACAATCTTAATTTTTGTTTAATAATTACAGTAGTTTGCACCTATTTACCAATTTCTTGCAGTTAAAGGTATCAGGGAAATGCCCTAAAAGGTAAATAAATGTAGTAATTAACGCTAGAAGCCGTGTTTCTATACATGTAAGGGTTTATTTCTCTCCAACCCCTCCTTACCCAACAAACTTTATCTCAATGAGATACAAAGCACAACTCTGTGTTTAAAGATCATCGTGAGACGTATCCACCACAGACAGATAAATGCAAATTGGCGGAGTTAAAACAGAGAACTCGCTTCACTCGTTAAATAAATTAAACCGCATGATTATGTCTTTATTTGCTTTTACATTTACTAGATCCCCTATACAGGGATAACGCAAGCAAAATTTCCCCACCTCACCTTGTTTTTACTTTCTAATATAGACCTGATAAGTCCATTTGGAATCGTGTATAAAGTTTGGTTGAAATTTGTCCGCTCAGCTAATAAGTGACAATACACTGTGCATACAGTTGATAGTTTAGTTAATTGCGATTTTAGAATTGTCGACTGATTATTCGTCTGACATTTCTAGGGCGCTTCCAACAATTCACTCGCAAAGTGGAAAACTTTTGGTTTAAGGTTTAGGACTACGAGCTTGTTTTATTCTACAACCCCTCCTTTACTAAACTTGGCTGTCAGATACACTCCTTTGTAAATTTACTGAGTTTAGCGAAGATACGTTTGTACTATTTTGATTCCTATTCGTGGGGTTTACAAGTTCTCTAGTCCAGACAGCCCCCTCCGGCGTTAGATTTAGAGTTTTATTGAACTTATGTCTTGTATATTGAATTAGTTTTTATACACGTAGCGGCGTATAAAGTGCCAGTCTTGTCTAGTTTGCCGGCGAGGAGAAGTCTGGGTTCGAATCACGGACTTAAATACGGAGGTTTTCTTTTCCTAAATATTTTTCACAATTCCTCAACGCAAATGCGTGTACATTTGATTTTCTTTAAATTCTTTCTCCCTCCTCCCTGTCTCTTAGTGTGGCTGTGCGGATGGCTCGGACGGGCAGTAAGACACTGAGCACGAGGCATATATATATCTTATGAAATGTCGTGGATGATGTTGAGGATTATGAGCAGGGCCCGGATTCGATGAAGTGTCAACTTTTTTGTTTGGTACATTACAAAATGATCATGGCCATATAAACTATTTATGGTCCTTTGGTTGTAGACATAGAAAATACTCCCTAGCCTGGGCCCCGCAAGCTATATAGCTATACCGACCAAGGACCGATAGTGCTAACACATTTATCGAGACGCAGGAGTATTTAATGAAGATTTTTCATTATATACAGATCTATTTTGGCTACAATTTGTGAGGACTTGTTTTATATATTCATGTTTATTATTTCAGAATTTTTGCTTACTTTTTGTGTGTAAATTTTAAATGAGGATTAATAATTACTCCAAAGTATAAATTATGCATTAAATTACAAAACTAAGATGAAAAAATCCCTGTTTAGAAATTGTTGATCGAAGTTTGTTCCCCAGTTTTGCTTCTCTTCCTTGCAGCGAGGTCACACAATAGGAAGATATAAGAATGACTGTCGGGTGATCGGGACTCTACTGTAAATATTATTAATTATTTTGAAAATCTTTTAGGTGCTCGAAATCCGGGCCCTGATTATGACTACTTTCACTGTTTTTAAAGATGTTTATAACTACTTTAATTGTTTCTAACAAGTGGCGGATTTAAAAATTTTGCGCCCCTAGGCACAGTTATAATATGCGCCTTCCCCCAATTTTTTTTTGTCAAGGGCTTTAGGAAGTTTTGGTGATGGTGGTGGTGGTGGTGGTGGGTGGGGGTGGAAGTTAGTATTCAAGATAAGATTTCCACGAAAGATCAGGTATGTACAGTACATGTCCTACAGTAGATTGAGATAACATTATGAAGAAGGGGAGACTGAACTCAGTTACAAAGCGATTGCAAACAAAGCACAGTTATTTAAAAAGAGATGTTGTCTTCCTGACCTAAACTTGAACTATTTCGATAATGTTAGTCAATAAATTTTAAACGTAATTAATAAAAACAATATTAAACTAAAAATAAAGATAATGTGCCGCCGCCGCGCCTAGTGGGCCTGTAGTGTAAATCCGCCTCTGTTTCTAACAATATTGAGGCTGTTCTCTTCTGAGAACGATTTGACTCGAACACCGCCCTCTCCTCCATCCCAACTGAGTCCTGAGAGTGGGTGAACGTCAACGCTCTCGAACATGAGCGAGCCCATCCTTTTGATTCGGGGCTGAGGGTCGACATAAGATCCTGCCAGGGAGGGCCTGACAATGTCACAAGTCCGACTCTCCAATATCAGTACAATCTCTGGGTATGTTGTTTTAGGTCGGAATAGTTGTAAGATAGTCAAGTTACTTTTGTGGCCTGTATTAGGTTAAGATAGTACATTGTTTGAATTAATTCTAGGGATAAAATCATGTAAAAAGCGATCGTCTCAATAGTTTAACATTGGAAAAATAAATGGGGACTGTGCACCTTACATACTTTCCCCCGCTTTTATCTTAAAATATACATTTACTAAATACTGGTAAGATTTGTGAAATAATAGGTCTATACTATACAATGTTGTGGAAACACTACAGCAAAGATCATACATAAATAATATACACTGTTACTTATTCCATGGCATTAGAAACTAGGAACATTGTTACAGAAAAATTGTGAAAAGAGAAACATCCACCAACGAGCATAATAATCAAATTATATTTCAAAGACCTGAATTAAAAAGTGCATATATTTGCTTATATCTATGAAATTATTGGTATAATAAAAATATATTTCAAATAAAAGATTTTTATATATAATAGTACTATAACTAAGAATGAAAAGTTATTTTGTATCTCAAATAGCTGGATTAAATGATGAAAATTGGAAAATTTCCCCCACTTTAAAGTACCCTCGGTCATTTTCATGAGAAAATGAGAGTATACATCTTGCCTAGAATTATAAACAGTATTTAGATGTAAAATTTAATCAAAATCGAGTGAATTTTTTAAAAAAATAGTTTTTTTGCCCTTAAGTAAATTACCCTCAAATTTAGAGTTTGAAAAACTAATTCCAAAAACACCTCGGGGGCACCTTGTGAAAGCCCAGATACCAAACTTTAGCTCAATCGGTAAAATAGTTTCGACCCTAGGCCGAGGTAGACGCGACATTGCGAAAACAACTTTTTTTTATTCAAGGGGTCATGAAACGTCGACATTTATCAAAATCTCGAATTCGATTTTTTTTGCCGATTACAATACTTTGTCTTCAAGGTGTCGAGAGAAAGTAGTAATATCGCTATTATTATTATTTTTAGTTAGAGGTGTGTCAAATTATGCGATCCAATCCAGAGTTTGTATTACTTGTGACAGATTCAGCTGATAGCTGATATCACCAACAATAATTAGATAACCTAAGCGCTACTTATCAGTATCTCATGTCTCACGATCACATCTCATGGTCTAATCAGTAAGGCATTGATAGTGAACTTGTCTAAATATATAATAATGATAGTAAGGTTTCACAACTTGTGAATGTGGGGAATGCCAGGCCTACACCGTGGTTCGTATCCCACGTTAAACTGTAGGTCCTCCATTTCATCTCACAATCACCCTACCATTTAACTTTAGCGTAAGTGCGTATAAACCGCACGGGTAGTAAGACGCAGTGCTAATAATAATGATAGTAAGGTTGTATCTACTTTTTATTCCGTTCTCCTTACTTGATCTCACCAGATAAACATTTTCACAAACTTTCCAATAATATGAAGTAAAATCAATAATCTTTAATACAAATAAGACTTGAAGATGGTGAAAAATCACCGAAATATGTCACCGTAGAAGAAAAGTAGTATATAAAATAAGAAGGGAATAAAAAAGAAGATACAACCTTATTATTAATTATTATCACTCCTTACCAAATAAACATGAACATTATTAGAAATAAATATATGATAGGAGTTTAAAGAATAACTCATGCGTTATTATAATAAATCTAAGTGATCTCTTAAAAATACATAATTCAAACACAAGTAACTGTTTATTAATACTAGTACGTATTATTTATCTACATATTATATAATTTCCTCTTTCCGCGCTCTCCAGGGGCCCCCTATACGACCTGGAAGGCTGAAACTTGCCACACTTATAGTAAGAGTATAAACCACGGGCCGTATCTTGGCCATTGACCGAAACAATCTTGGTATCTAGGCTTTTAATAAGGTTCTCCTAGCAGTTTATGGAATTAGAAATCTAAAACTAAAACTAAAACTAAAGGTAGTTCACAAGGGGGGG
>CABFVZ010002276.1:46662-85380 GCA_902151445.1 Timema monikensis | reverse complement strand
TGAAACGTCGACATCCATCAACATCTCGGGTTAGATTTTTTTGACGGTCGTAATACTTTACCTTAAAGTGTTGGTAAAGTTAAAAAATATATATATTTGCGTATCGCTTGAAAACTATTGGTTTTATAAAAATATATTTCAAGTAAAATATGTTTATTATAAATAGATATACATGTATGCAATGGTAATTTCATATCAGAGCTCTGGAGATAAAATTAAACATTAGAATGTATGCATCAGACCAGAACCCTTAAAATCATTTTGGCGAAAAGTTGAGAGTAGCTATTTGGTCTGTAATGAATGATTAAAGCTTAGAAATGAAATCTAATCAAAATCGTTAAAGCCGATTTTGATAAAATCTACCTTTTCTCTTTTTGCCTTTCACTAAAAAAGTTAGGGAATTCCTGCAGTTTGTCATGGCCAGTCCCATGGCAGTGCAGGGCATTGATGGGACTTACTGACCTATATTATGGCTACAAGGGCGTATAAAATTGACCTCTAAATAATCCTAGGGGTGTGTTGTACGGATGCCAGAATTGGCAGCTGTAGAATGGATGGGGATACACACGAGTAGAAGAAAGATATATCTATATTCCGTTCACGATAGGTTTTTACCTGGATGACAGTTCGCAAATCATATGTTTAGGTTTTAGGTTGCCAACACTTGAAAAAGATCACAGTTTTGTTATAAATGTAAAGATCTTTAATTACCTGTTATATATTTATTTAACTGAATAAAATATTTTCATCAACTGCGTGTCTGCATCATTGTAAAAAACTTGTTTACAGTTATGTTCAATCATATGGTTTAAATTCGTCAGTCGCCATTTTGAAGCTATGTGCGTTAGAAGTTTTTGTGAAAGGGGTGTTAATATTTTTTCAATAAACTTTGTGTCCAATGCTTCTGGTAGATATCCCATCCCAGTCGCGTGGTCTAGTCAGGCGTGCTAACCGCTCACCACGTGACACGATGCTGCTTTGCTAACAAATCTGTCCAAAGCCACTCGTGTGTTCTTGGAAAGCGCCCTCCCGCCCGTTCTGGTTTCTAGAGACTGCTTGAGCTGTTCTACTCTGAATTAGAGGCAAGTTATTTTTAAATCGCCGTAATTGCCGGTGTCAACTGGGTAAAGTGGGCGACGGGGCCAAGAGACACTTCAAACAGTTGTCCGGATGACGTCACACCATTAACACTCTTACACCGTCAACAACATTCACAATCGGGAGACTATAGATATGAAGATATTCCGGTAACATGTCGGGGCATTAACAACGTTGATTACTTGGTAGTCGGACTATGAATCTGGCCCGTAGGAAAGAAATGAGTAGTCTACACTGCGAGGCCTCTTGTCAATGTGTTAACACCTCTCCTATTCCTCTTACGAGTATACATACTCTACTATTTGCGCCTGGAGGCATTGACTTGCATTTCAAAATTACCCTTTTCTTATTTCCCATTCTAGATCGACATAAGCTTCCAGGAACTTTTTAATATAGGCCTACATCCCGGCGTGAAGATTCATACAGGCCATTTTCGTGAATATGCCAAATAGCTTGAGTTGTAGACGATTAAAACAGTAGAGGGGTAATAATGTATGGTTTTTGTTTCAACTCAACGATTAATACGTTAATAGGTTAACATGGCAAGTCCTTTTTTGACCTGCCACTACGTCACAAGTAGGCAACGTCCTTAAATTCCAGGGGAAGGAGCTTATAATATTTATTGGTAATTATTGTTGTAGACAAATCAACATAATGTCTTAGCTAAGAAAGAATATATTACATAGGGCACTATCGTAATGCTGGGCCTTAAATTAACGCAAATTCTTATAATTCATCCCATTCTATACTTAACTCTATTTAAGAAAACTCTGAACAAAATCTATTTTTGTTCCTTAATATTTTAATAAATGATATTTTTTGTTTGATAAAAACTTTCATGAACGCATTTTCAATGGTTTGTGTAATTTTCTTTACTAAATTATGTTTATATTTGTAAAACATTCACTTGTAAATGATGAAACCGGTCAATGCTCTACAGCAGATCGGAGAACCCCACGTTAGTGACATATTCAACCACTAAGCGGTGTAGTCTATACTTGGGTATGAGAATAACTCGAAGAAGAAAACTGAAATAGTTAACTCGTTTAGTAATGTTTCTGGTGTTAACGTCCGTAGAATGGATTAAACTGGAGTGAAAACTTTAAAATTTTGGATATTTCGATTGAATTAGCTTTATTTAAATATTCTGAAAATTGGAAAATGACACCTGGACACGGGAATCGAACCCGGGACTTTTGGCTTAGTACTACAATGCTCTAACCACTGAGCTATCCAGGAATCGTCCCGTGCTTAGGGTAATTCTTCACTCATGGACGTGTGGAAATCGTCGGTTACTAATGTGTGATTATTAAGATCACGAGCTATCAGATAACGCAGTCATCTTCGACTCGGTAGTTGACTTATTGCTGCCACTTGTACAATTTATTATAATTGTAAGGGATAGCATATTTAAGAATCAAATAGCTAAAGCTATTATTTATGTTTTAGTGAGGATTACTCCTAATAAAATCACACATTTGTAGCCGATGATTTACACACGTCCATAATAGACTCTGCCTTAAAAAATGAGTTAAAAATTACCCTGGGCATGGGACGATTCTTGGAGAGCTCAGTGGTAGAGCATCGGCGTACTAAGCCAAAGGTCCCGGGTTCGATTCCCGTGTCAAGGTGTCATTTTCCAATTTTCAGAATATATTCCAGTTGGAGTGGAGTATTCCTCACTAAAAAGCATAAATAATAGCTTTTGTTATTTGATTCTTTTATTTAAATAATTGTGAAATAATCCGTAAGATATTAAAGGGACATTTTCCATCATACCTACATCTTTTGTGTCTTTACTTGACTTCTTGAAGTTAAAAATCCTTATATAATTAAAACTACGAACTTTTGAAAAAAATATAAAATAAGCTAGAGAGTATAGAATAACTTTTGTTTTGACTGCGGGCGCCGTCGCGTCGCCCTCCAGACAGTCGTTCCCGCCCAAAGTTGGGCGTGTGCCTGAGTTGACTTGGCTCCCCTCTCAGACGACACTTGTACAAACACCACCGTGAGAACTGAGCCCCCAGGGGCAACCTTCTACATGGTTCATTCACATGTACAAACACCACCACGAGAACTGAGCCCCCAGGGACAACCTTCTGCAGGTTCATTCACATGTACAAACACCACCACGAGAACTGAGCCCCCAGGGACAACCTTCTACAGGTTCATTCACATGTACAAACACCACCGTGAGTACTGAGCCCCCAGGGACAACCTTCTGCAGGTTCATTCACATGTACAAACACCACCGTGAGTACTGAGCCCCCAGGGACAACCTTCTGCAGGTTCATTCACATGTACAAACACCACCACGAGTATTGAGCCCCCAGGGACAACCTTCTGCAGGTTCATTCACATGTACAAACACCACCACGAGTACTGAGCCCCCAGGGACAACCTGCTGCAGGTTCATTCACATGTACAAACACCACCACGAAAACTGAGCCCCCAGGGACAACCTGCTGCATGTTTATTCTCATACACATTCTATTTTAGTTTCTCTCATTGACACATTGTAGCTCATTCGGTAGTGCTTCTGCCTACTGAGCAAGTTTGATTCCTGGCATGACCAATATTCTTTTATTCACTGGTGAAATGTTGGTTTCGCCTTTCAAAGCGTCGAATAAACGACATAGGGACTGGATGATGCGTATGTTATAAAGTTAAGTTTGTAAGTCGGGTACTGACATAATTAGTCGGGTCAGAAAGTGCTGGTCAAATACTTCAATTAAAATTCTTGGTAAGAACAACATTATTTGGCTGCTACACAAACGTTATTAAAACTACTTTCATGTAATCATAACTCAAGTCTTATGATCCGGAGCTGTAACTATTTTCTTGCACCGTGTGTTAATACTTTTCCGGGCTCTCCGTGTTTAGTTCTTTTTCACTGCGTCCTACCGCCTGTTAAGGGATGAGGAAGGAAGCATTTTAGAGTTCAGGGTTCGTACGGTCCTTGAAAGACCTAGAATTTAATGTGTGTCTGTTCAAGGCCTAGAAAAGTTCTTAAATTACTATGGGCCTTAAAGTCCTGAAATTTCCAGGTTTCAATATTAATTTTTGAAGTGGTTTTGAAGAATGGTTGTAAAGACAGTGATTTAAGATGCACTGGGACATGAAATATCTAGCGCATGCTCTTTGATCAATCGTTAGCTGTTGTCTGCTGGTTACTTTAGTCTCCGCTACTCTTCCCGCTTCTTTTGTTTTATTTGTTATCTTATCGCGTCATCAACCCATGAGTTGGGATCTCTATAGGGTCAAGGGGAAACAGTGTTAACTTCTCTGGCAAACACATTAGCGCTACTGTCGATGAAATACAATGTTTTCTCTAATTTCCTTTATTTAAAAACTCAATTCCTGTGCATTTGCCAGTTTTTTATAAGTTGCTTTAAAACCATCATTTGTAATAATTCTTTGAAGATTTGTGACTATCTATTAACACTTTAAGTAACTATAATTACAGTTTTGCACTAAAATTCCCGCTGATAGCTATTAGTTCATCTTTAAACCAGCTTAGCGCTCAAATTCCTGTTCTAGCCATACTACAGGGAGTTACCATTCTATAACTCTCTTATCTATGGTTGCGCCATTTTGGTGTCTGTAAACATTATCCTGTGAAATTTTATGTTTAGATGGTAGCTGTGTAGTTTGTTTTATCTTAATGCATTTCATTTCTATGGATATCTTTAAGTACTGGTTCAGTTTGCTTCGTTACCGCTGTGTTTATTTCCACACGAAAGTTTATTAAAGTGTGATAGCAAGTAATCTGCCATGGATAAATAAACCATTGTTTCATTATTCTTGAATGGATTTTTTTGTAACTTTTAATAGCGCGTGTTACGTAAAGGCAGGAAATCGCCTTTTGCTTTGTTTTGTTATTATTTACGTGCCAATATGCCGGGGAATTGTACTTTCAATGATTTGTGGTTACATAACCTCAAATTTAATAAATGGCTTGTAAAAGTGCTAGACAGGAACAAAACCAGATGTAGCATATGCTCTTCAGTATTTGACATTGACAAAATGGGGGTGTCTGCTTTAACAAGTCACATGAATGGGAAAAATCATTGTAGTCTTGCATGTAAAAAAAAACCTTTAGGAATTTCACTATTTTCTCGGTGCTACACAACCAGAGCAATCTTCGAGTTCTGCGGCTCCTGATTCAGAACCACTACCACAAGGACAGCAGATAATAAGCTCCTTCTTAACTGGACAGGAACCTATAACGGCTGAAATTATTTGGGCCTTGAAAGTATGCAGCAGTCACTATTCATACAAATCATGCGAAGATATTGAACTATTATTTAAAAAAATGTTTTTCGACAGTGGAATTGCAAAAGTTTTTCATTGGGAGAAACAAAATATGCATATATATGTTGTTTTGGCATTGCTACTTATTTTCAGTATGCACTCATGGAGAAGCTTAAGAAACAAGATTCATTTGTTTTGTTATTCAATGAAAGCCTGAACAGAAAGCTTCAGGAGGAGATGACCACATTCGCCACTGAGAAGCATATAAAGTTGCAGTCTTGTTACATCCATTCAGATTTCCTGGGCCATGCTACTGCAGAAGATATGTTCACTTCCTTTGAAAAGTGGATTTCTGAAATGGGTCTTCCGAAACAATCCCTACTGCAACTATCCATGGATGGTCCAAATATCAATTGTTAATTTTATGACCTAGTGTGTGATCAATTGAAGAGAGACACAAGACATGGCAGTAATTCACACCGGTAGTTTTGGGCTTCATATAATTCAAGGTACTTTTAAGCATGGCTCATTATCATCAACCTGGGATGTGGAGCGAGTTTTATATAGCCTCTATTACTTATTTAAGGACACACCAGCGAGAAGATTACATTAAAGTAACTGATAGCAGTGTCTTTCCCCAAAAAAATTGTGCCATAAGGTGGGTTAAAAGTTCAACTATTGTAACACGCGCTCTTGAAATGTGTCCTCATGTTAATAAATATGTGCAGTTAGTTACTGGCAAGAAACTTCCCAATCCAAACACCAAATCCTTTACAGTTGTGAAAGAAGCGACCAGTGATGCATTGACTCCTATAAAGCTGTTAATACATATTTCAGTCAATTGCAAAACAAGTAGAACCTTTTTTGACAATGTACCAAACTGATACGCCAATGCTTCCATTTCTGGAGAGACATGTTGAAAATGCTTAGAAACTTAATGGAGAGATTCATTAAAGAAGATGAAATAAATAAAGCAACTACCAGTAACAAACTGGTTAAAGTTGAAGCAGGGAAAAAAGAAAACCAGCTGCCAGTGACTAAAATAAACTTGGGATTCGCTACAGAAAACAAAGTCAAGAATTTGCTCCACAAAAAAAATTGTTAAATAAAAGGATGTTCTTCAAGTGCGAATGGAATGTCGTGATTTTCTTATTGAAACAGTAAAGAAAATCTTGCATAAGTGCCCATTACAGTACTCAATTGTGAGAAACCTTAGTTGTATGGATCCTCGAGATATGAATGTGGATACTAACTGTGCAACCAAGTTTGTGTCGGTGCTTAATATACTAGTAGAGGCTAAAATACTTCAGGAAACTGAATGTGATGCATTAATTTCATCATATAAAGAATTTATTGCAGGGTTTGGCTTTTCTTCTGAATTTCAAAATGTTAAGCCTGGGAAAAACTGTTTGGAGTCACTGTTATGTGCTTGTGCAAAGCCTAGAACAAAATATGACAAATTGCAGTGTGTGATGAAAATATTACTTATTCTATCACATGGTCAAGAAGCAGTTAAGAGAGGTTTTTCTGTAAACAAGCAAATAGAAGTGGAAAATATGCAACAGCGCACACTCATTGCACAACGAATAATTTGTCAACAAATGGCATCAGTTGGTGGTCTTGCTAATATTGAAATCACCAAAAACATGGTTATCTCAGTTGCTAGTGCACGACAAAAGTGGCAAAGTTATTTGGAGGCGAATCGAAGAGGGAAAGAAACTTCACAGAAGAATTAAAAAAGGAAAAGGTTCACAGAAGAAATAGATAAACTCAAAGCAAAAAAACAAAGGCTTCAGGCTGATGTAGACACACTTACCAAATCTGCTGATAGACTGTCAGAGCAAGCAGAAACAACAGGAAATCTAACAGTTTCAGAAGAACAGCAAGAGAAAAAACTGCTGCATTGGCTGACATCGACAAGCAGCTATCTGATAGGTTAAATGGGTATAAAAACATTTAAATGTTATTTGG
The DNA here is from genome assembly GCA_902151445.1 of Timema monikensis. Taxonomy (NCBI): domain Eukaryota; kingdom Metazoa; phylum Arthropoda; class Insecta; order Phasmatodea; family Timematidae; genus Timema; species Timema monikensis. Next base: position 78,057 of record CABFVZ010002276.1, on the reverse strand, counting down.
CCCGATATTTTTTGTTTAAACTATTTGTTACTCGTTCTGCTGATTCTAGGACCTATAAAAACTGATGTTTTAATTATTGTTAGTACAAACATTCATGCTTAGACTTCTGTATATAAAAATACCGTAAATGAAAAGCATGTGCCAGCAGAAAACATTGTTAAATTATGAAATCCATACTCATCTTGTGGAATACTGAATATAGAATGACTGCACTAACCAATAAACCAAGGAGAGTGAAGTAAGTGACAACAAAGATAGATTTCTATTTTTATAGTCTTATCTATTCATTAAATTTGGTGAAAAGTTATTGTTTCCCATCTATTAAAAATTGTTACGGTTTATAATTTTTTTATTGACGTGTTTAGCTTTTGGCAGTAAGAGAAATAACATTTTTGGTCCTTAAAAAGTCCTTAAATTTATGTTTCATATGTGTGTAAGAACCCTGAGAGTTAATCTACCTGAATTGGCTTGGGAAGAGAGTGGGAAACAGTTTAAGAACAAAATATCCTCAGTAGCTCGGGATTCGAACCATGGCCTCCCTTGTATTCAGCGGGCCAGTATAAAATGATAGTGACGCATTATACCATTCGACCATTGAAACTGTTCGCATTTAATGCGCATAGGGTAGGAATAAGGAAGAGGACATGCAAAGTAAATGTACCTTCATTTGCATGGATAGATTTGGAAGTAATAATAATAATAATAATATTATTTAGCACCGCGTCTTACTACCCGTTCAGCTTATACGCTTTGAATACTAATTACGTTAATGGATTTTAGGAATTGGGAAGGTTGAATTAGAGGAAGTGAACCCGCATTTGCGTGGAGGGAGTGGAAAACCATTTAGGAAAAACCACCCCAGTTCACTCGACCGAGATTCGAACCTCGATCTTCCCGTCCTCAGCAGTCTAGCTCAACACGACAAGCGCGTTAGCCAACTACGCCACCGAGGCGGGTAGTTGGAAGTAATTTTTAATATAACACCCTCAGTACACCCGACTGGATTTCACGAACGTACCGATGCAGGTACAAGTTTAAATGTGTTAAAAGGTTCTTTCTATCAAGTTCTTGCTGTACAGTGTCTCCTGCCTTACATGTCTCTGTCTAGCAAGCTTGCGGTAGTTATCATGGGATTGAGCCCTCTATTCACTAATGGTTTTTTTTTATTAGTTAATCGCTTCATCTCCGGCCCATGTCTGATTTAAATAACACTCCCAGATGTATAACTTTTTTTATACTGAACTGTGGATAGAGGGAAAGCAACGAGACTAACTGCGTAGTTGCCAAATCCCTTGAATTTCCCTTAATATGCCCAAAGATAAAACGTTACAATTTTACGGCATCTTTGCTTATTTAACTTTTTTTTTTAACAAAATAATTAAATACTACCACTATTTTAAAGTTTGTTTGCCGCCGTTACACTCAATATTAGATATGCGAGATAGAAACTAGTCTATAATTTTTCCTAAAAATGTTTCCAACGGTTTAAATTAAAGAAATGCAATCGATATATCTAACTGCTTAAAATGTTACCATTTAGTTTAATTTTATTCTAAGGATTTTAACACCACGAACACAAATGAGCCACAACAGAGCAATATATGTGATTTTCCAGTTCTATCTTCACTCGTACGTATCGACTAAACTCACTTTAACTGTCACTAGCGTCATATGCTGTAGACTAGATGTAGTGTTGATAAGTCATCATTATAATAATTACCTCCCTTTACGAATATACCCCCTTTCTCTGTGAAATCAATGACCTGAGAGTTTTATCTCTACTTAATGAGATATAGCCCGACTTTCTTGCTAATAACCACCTTGAAGGCCATTTTTCCTACTAAAATCCAACTGTTTGGTAGGAAACTATTCGTAAGAAAACTGGACTATATTATCGTCTGTTAATTTCCTCCATGAACATAATACTATTAAAACTTCGTTGCCACTTTTTGGACGAAGGAAGAAAATGAATCATTTAAGTAGGATGACATACTTTTATCTCAAACTAGTAAAAGTAATTTGGTAAAAGTAATTTGGTAAAATTGTCAATGTGACTAAGTTGTTACTTTTTGTTGCGAGTCCATTGCTAATATTTCCCCTCGAGTGTTGGCAGCTATTATATAAGAGAGTCCAGAGTGGTTGAGCGAGGAGTGGAGGAAGATTTATCTTCGAGCTATTACTGTAGATAAAACACCCCAGGCTCGGTGGTCTCTGGCGGACATTCGTATTTTGACGGGTGGAAATAGCTGCGATTGAGAGCCATGTTTATCGGAGATTGTGCCAGCAACGTGCCAGATGTTGGGCCAAGCTCAGACTTCACTCAACCTGACTCTTACATTTGGCCGTACTTCAACCAGACCACCAATAATTCGAAATTAGCACAATTTGATGTTCTTGAAACTTGGACCCTTTCTCTAGCCAATAGTATATATATTTTTTTAATTGCAGTTTTTCTTTATTTTTTAAATTTAGTGTTCTTGAAAATTGGCCCTTTTATCTCCCTCCCACACAGTATTATATTTTTAAAAATGAGTATCGACCTAGAGATGGCTCATTATGTTCTCTGTGATCACGAAAGTGTGTTTACAATTCTGTCTGTTTCTTCCTCCCCCTGTTACAGCCGAAACGGTTTAATCGATTCTGCTCAAACTTGATATTTAGATGTTATAAAACTCATACATAACTTGAGGAAATCTTAATTCTAATTTTTGTTCTAAAACTAGTGATACCTGATTTTTGAAAATTCGAAATTATTCCATAATTGCTCCTAACAATTGTGTTCAGAATTGATATTTATTTGGGTTGTATATCAATAACAGTTTTTTTGTGTATATTTTGCTCCAAACCATGACAGACTAAATGAAATGTATCTATGTATGATTGTGTCCTAACATTTATTTTACTCTGCTTGCGTGATTTTGGTGGTTCTGAGACTTGGCCTGCCCTTGTTTTCTCATTTCCAATAGAATACGTTTTTTAAATGGACATTTTAGTAAGCTGGTTTAATTTTCCAACCTGTCAGTATAATACCTCATTCATCATCTGGTTCTAAATCTTCTGTCATTTCAAAAATGGTACATTTTGATTTTCTTGCCACTCGATTAAATCACTCTTAAGATATTTACTTTTGAGTTGGCCTCGCAACGTTTGCCAACAACCCTTGATAAATTGTTTTGGTTCGAATCCCGCTGAGGTAGTGGTTTCTTAGCGGTGCAGAATTTTACGTATTGGGGGGGGGAGGGGGGGGGGCTGGCTTATAAACCCATGCTAATTACATCGTAGCGTGTCTGAGGAAAGGTAAAAACTAAGCAACTGTTTGGAAATTGACTGAATCAACGGGGACTTCCCTAGTATATCTTTCAAGTGTCATTTCTAATTTAAACTACACACCCATCAATTTGTTTTTAAATAATTATAAATGCAGGAATAACATTATGGTAGGAACAAATAAAAATCGCTTTAGTGGCCTCATGGTCTAAGGTGTTAACCTCGCATCTCCGTCATTGGCAGTCTAGTATACTGCTAAAGTAGTGCCTTAGACCATGCGATCGCCGAAGCGGGTCAGATAAAATTAAAGGCATGTTACATTTGCCCAACCACAAGAGTTTAAACTGGGGTTCTTCCCTCATTGAAAAAATTTAATTAAAAAAAGATGCTACCAAAGAAAATTGTATGTATACTTTTGGTTCGGCTGTGTTCGTGCTTTGGTTCTTGCTACCCGCCCGCGGTATCCGCATATTTCCCGATAATGGTGTATGAGGGAAGTTTACTTTAGAGGAAAAGTACGTCTTTCAGAATTTGTTTGGAGGAATAAGTTAATGATAACATAGATTAAAATGCCGATCATGGGGAGATCTGGGTTTGATCCCGGTCGGGTGTACTTATAGGGGTTCTTCCTAAATGTTTTCCCTTTATCTCCCCACGCATATATGGGTACTCTTCCTCTAAATTTAACCTTCCTTATAACCCATTGGCGTACAAACCGAATGGGTAGTAAAATGTGCTTAAAATCTATTAAAGGAGAAAGAAGAAAACCCATACATTTGACGAGGATTTGAACCCCAATATCTGTCACTGGTAAACTAAATAAGTTGAGACATCCACGGCCAACTGCACCAGCTTGATGGGAGTTATTGATTTGTGAAAACAAGTACAAACTTGGAAATCAATGATTGATGGATTATGGAGTCTTCTAGTTTTTAGGGTTACTGCACTTTACAACTCTCGTGAGCATCGCTTTCATTTGCCTGATGACATCACTTCGATTGCCTGATGACATCACTTCGTTTGCCTGATGACATCACTTCGTTTGCCTGATGACATCACTTCGTTTGCCTGATGACATCACTTCATTTGCCTGATGTCATCACACCTGTACGTTCAAACTTGCAGTGAGTGACTTCACTTTGTTTGCCTGATGACCTCACTTCGTTTGCCTGATGACATCACTTCGATTGCCTGATGACATCACTTCGTTTGCCTGATGACATCACTTCGTTTGCCTGATGACCTCACTTCGTTTGCCTGATGACATCACACCTGCACGTTCAAACTTGCAGTGAGTGACCTCACTTCATGTGAGCCAAGTTGAAACGTGCACGACGTAATCTTGGAGTTTGTACAAAGCGAAAACTTGTTTGCTGTCTTCTAGTTTAGTTTGCTTTTGGCCAGGTGTGTATTATTTTTTTGTGAGAGTTTGAACTCTTGCCCAGATAATACAATAATTACTGTTATATATGTATTTATATATTTCTAGCACCGCGTCATACTACCTGTTCAAGTTAAATACGCTTGTGTACTAATTACTCTAGTGAGATAGGCATGAGTAAAAATGAATTTATAGAAAGTGTGCTCACATTTTTGTGCCCACATTTGTGTGAACTGAGTGGAAAACCATTTAGGTAAAAAATAACCTACAACACCCGACCTGGACTCGAACCTCGATCCTCCTGTCATCGGAAATCTAGTTTATCGTGAGAGTGACGCCTTAGACCATGTGGACACCGAAGGGGTTAATCGTGATCATTCAAGGGTTAAATTTCTTCGACAGTTGTTTTGTGGGACTAGTTTTCCTGGCAAAGATGAGGGTTTCCTGTGAATCGTTGTCTCTCTCTCACCTAAGTGGACATTTATTTCTCTCACACATCCAGATCGTGGCCCAAGTGATCCCCGTCAGGGCCAAGCCCTCCACCCCCTCTCAACCCCCGAAATGAGTGAGTGCACTTCATTAGTTTCGGAAAGCCCCCACGTTCGTCTCTTGTGTATGGTTTTACCCGGCTCTTCATGGAATGTTATTCATTGAGCGTGCCAAAACGTTCTTTTGGTGTCAGCGTGAAATGAAAATTCAATTTGTCCCCGGTATGCTATAGGATTGGTGAAAGCGAGGAGGGTTGGCTGGCTCTCTGTTTTATTTTCCCTTTGATGCGGTGATATTGAGGGTTAAAATAAAAAGAAGAGGGTCGGCAAGGGGGAGGGAAAAAAAATTTGCATTCTGCTTTGTGTGGTCGCTTAACCTAGCTCCTCTGTGTGTTTTAGGTTGACTAAAATTGGATGACATTTTGTCAAGAGCAAAGGATTTGCCCCCAGAATCACGAGACAGTTTTTATATTTGTTATATTATTAGTGTAGTTAGTTTAGATCTTAATAACGTTTATTTTTTAGTTCTGTATATGTATAAGCCGTATTTTTACATTTTAAGTAACTAATTCTGTTATCTTTTCATAGCAACTAATTATCCTTTATTTGTATTATTTATGGTTTTTTAAAAAGTAAAATTTACTTGGTTGTTTTTTCCTGTTATTTACCTCGTGTTTTATACATCTATCAACAGAATTAGCTACACGGACAGTATAGCAAATTTTAACTTGGTATTCCAAGGTTACATTCTGAATAGATGGACTAGTTTTTTTTTGTACGTACAGCTTTCAGGCTAATGCTAGTAAAATTAACTAAAATTCACCCTATTATTCTTAAGTTGGATGGCAAGTCACCGGCTACACCTTATCACTCAAAGGAGTGAAAAACAACCCAGCCCACAGACAAGGGTACACCGGATCCTCAGCCTTAGGGAAGTTTCGCTGTGCTCCTTGAGCCAGGTTTAGTCCATCAACACTGGAGTTCGCTAGTTCCAATGCTCAGTGATAAAAGCACTTCCAAAAGTTCTGTTGCTAAACGACTCACTTTTAACAATTTCACCATAAAGGAACCATTGTAATCCAATGTTCAGTCTACGTAAGCTCGTTGTGAGGTAGGATTAAGTTAAGAGGAGGTTGGGCCACAATCTAAACCTAGCTTTGTGGAAGCCGGCTGATTGACTCCAGATGAATATTTTTCTACTTCTCTCTAGTGAAACTACGTTTAAAATGAGTTTTTTTAATGCCCCTTGCATACTTCTAATTTTCTTTATATTAATATACAATATGATATAATACATTTAATGTGATAGAACACAAGATAATACAAACCGAACCGATGCTATTACTCTTATGGTTATTCCAAAATAATATTCATAAACATCAATTTGTTGGTTGCGAGGTCAATCTACACAATAGATTGTAATATGCACTAATCTACACTGTAATACAATTTAACTTGATACAGCTTAGTCACAAATACAACATACCTTGTCTATACAAACTGACTATACACGCACGCTTACCACTTATAACATATTAGCTACTCTGCAGGAAAGTATAATTTATTTAATCAAAATATATTTTGTGCAAAATATTGTGCTCTCTTACCCGCTTCGGTGGCCGCGTGTTCTAACGCGCTAATATTGTGTTGGACTACACTGCTAAAGACGGGAGATCGGGGTTGGATCCAGGTTGGGTGCACTGAGGATGGTCTTTCTTAAAGGTTTTCCATTCCCCCTCCACGCAAGCTTGGGTGCACGTCCTCTAAATTAAGCCTTCCTAATCTCTAACTTATTAGTGTAATTAGTACATAAGCGTATAACCCTAACCGGTAGTAATACGCGATCCTTAAAAAATTTCCCCCATCTTCACCGCGGAAAGTTTTGATTAATCATTCAAATACGAATGCACTGCACACATTTCTGGCATATCGTAGTTCTTTAATTTTTGCCACACGGCACGCGCACACACACACGCACGCGCACACACACACGCAGATGCCAGCCAAGATCAGAGTTCGGCCTCTTCTATGATGAACGTTCTTAGTGTTACTTCTTGGCTAAGCTTCGTATCTGACTAAATATAGAACTAAAATAGTCATTTATTTTATTAACTTTGTAGAATCAATAACACCTGTTTAAAGTTGTTAGTGTTTTTATAATTTCATGTGTTATTTATGATTTCCACATATCGCTTGCACATATAAAGTGGTTAATGAAAGTTCAACATTACTTTATTTAAAAACGCGCACAGTTATATGTGTAAACATTGAAAAATGACGAAAATGCCAATAGTCTGGTTGGAGATGTAGAAAATCTAGGTCCAGCTGGATTGGTGTGCTAAGATTGATATTTGTCCATGAATCACTACTGTTTGATATGTACAGTTAACAAAATGTAGGTGCTATTTTTTATTTCACAGCTATCTTGGTATTTTCCAAGATAGCGTCCAAAATGGTCACCGTTTAGTAAATACCTTTGTTTTTATGCATACAAATGGTCAGGATATCAATTTGTATGTTTTCTAGGGAAAGGAATAAGAATTTGCAGTTAAAATTGACATCAGCTTTGCTTTTATTGGTTCTGCATATTAATCGAATAAAACGTCATCTTTAATACATTTTTCACTTTCAGAATTTATTTCACTTATAGATACACTATTTTCATGGGAGTACAAAATCATTGACATTATTAAGTTTCAATAAGTTTTTCATTCACATGTCACTTCACCATCACTGTCGTCACTATGCACACAATAGTTTTTAATGTTCGAACAATCACTACATATACAGAGAACTGTACAAAATAGAACATTTTTAATGCAAGAGCATATTTTACTAACACACCTTCTTCTTTAAGTTTTTGAAATGCTGTTATGACTTCACATTCTTGTGTAAGGTTAAGGTACACTGCTATCCACTTTTTCTTTGAAATTGCGATAAACTTCCCTCCCCAATCATTACCGGTGAAAGCATGAAGTCTCAAAAGTTCTCTCGTCTGTGGAATGCCAACTTTATTACGTTTAGCGTTAATACTTATTTTTCTGTGTTTGTTCCCTTTACTATGAATAAAGTTAACTTTATCCTTTACTGAGAATGTGCACACTAAATCCACTTGCAGTATGAAAATATCTTTTTACATGAAGAAAATACATCGATATCCTGGCAAGGGCTTTTGTCTTTTTTTTATGAGGTCTAGAACATGAAGAGGGGTGATGGTGTCTGCTTCATGTGTGTGTTCAGTTAGGTCAGGATCAAATATATTTGGTGCATTGCTGTATGTTCTGGTTCTGTAAACAACTACAACTCTCCTGTCACTATTTGTAAACTCCTCCAGGATTGCTTTTCCAAAATACTCTGACAACTGTAATTTGGTCTCATTGTGTGAAATACATTTTTTAGAGCCACTAGTTTCATAATTGTACTATTATTCACAGCAAATTTTATAGCAGTTCCCTCTCCCAAGCGTTTCTTACTAGTTTGCTCTTTTAGTGAGTTCTCAATGTATCTATCAAAAATAATGCTTCCCTCTGAATATCCACTGAGTATTTTCTTAATTGAAACAAAATCAATAGCAAAGTCAGAGCATGTATTCACTGTAGGTGTTTTTTTATTGATTGTACAGTTCCCATTGCACACTATCTAGCTAGGTGAGATATGATATTTTCTTCTATTGTTGGACAATCATTTTAGATGGTTTCTAGGAAGGCACTTTTGTTGGATGGTATTAGAAGAGAACCACCAGAAGAAAATAACGACCTGGGAATCAGCCAAAACTCACATTTTCTAATCACATTGCTCAACTCTATGGACATTTGAGGTCGTGATTCCATCCCAATAAGAAAACAATCAAGAAGTTGTCTATCTTTGCGAAGTTTGATTACTTTGTAACCAATTGTGTAAGATGTCTTTTGATTGCAGTTGCTGAAAGTCTTCAATTTCATCTTTGTTATAGGATCCTAACTTGACATGGTAGCGATAGTATTGTCAAAGCTTGTGGTAACAAAGGGTTGTAATTGGGATTGACCTTTTTGATCACAGTGTATAATGTCATATTTTGCAACTTCTGGAATTGTCATGGATGATGCAATGCTTATCAATACTGTTATCAGAAAATGGGGTTCCTTCTCAATGCTCAGAAATTGTTTTTTTTTATTATACATGCGTTTTTAAAGATCCTAAGTGACACTGACGCTTGAAGTTTATAGTGCTTTGTTGGCGTTTGATCGTGGAATGTTGGACAATATTGAGTAAGGAAATTCGTTTCAATACGAGAAATTTCAGGTACACATAAGAAATATCTATCAAGAGCACTTTCATTTTGAGCTAATCTAACCACACCGCCAACCGTTTTTAAATCTTTAATTTTCTCTTTCAAATTTTGATCTACAAATAATTTTTTAAATGGCACTTCTGACTTAGTAATGGTAAAGCTCCCTTTAGTAACTCCCTACTTCATGGTCTGTTTTCTCTAAGCTCTTCATTTGAGCTAAGTATTCAATAATTACCCTTGCATTTTGAAACAGTCAGATCATGTGCGAAATAATACTTTACTTGTTCTTCTAAAGATGCAAAATGTAGGTCCCACTCTCCCTGATGAGAAGCACGAACAAAACGTAACAATGTTTCAAACTTCATAATGTAGTGCAGCAAAAATTGAGCCATCTCTCCCTTACAATTTTTCATATTAGTAACAGATAGGCTGCGCTGATTTCTTCGAACCAACAAGTCAGGAGAATTTGGAAGTGTTTCAAACAACAATTCATAACATGCCAAAGTAATAGTCACATGAAATTGCATGCCTCGTCTGTAGTGTTTTCCACTGAAAATTTGGCGAATAATAGATGGAGAATACATACCTTTTTCAATACATATAAGATTGAGGCAGCTTCTATGTACTTTCCAAGGGCGTGTAAGGAATCAAATCAGACATGGTCTCCAACTCGAAGCAACCAGTTGTGATTTATCTGTTAATAGCAGTATCTTCAGAGCGCGCTCATATGAATCCATATGCATTGTTAAAATAGTTTTATTTGATTTTTCATCAATTAATAGAGCAATTTGTTCTGCAATGCACATAGCTGTGTACATAACATGATAATTTTTAGGGGATAATCTCAATAATGGAGCAACTGCAGCACTCTTTGTTTATGTAACTTTAATCCCCTTCTGCTGCATCTGAAGCAAAATTGAATTTGAAGATGTTCAGGTGGGCATAACATTTTCATCAATGTACCAAAGTTTTATTCAAGCAGGTCAATTATAAAACAATTACAATATAATACATTGATGAAGAGGACCTCATATGTTACTTTTGACTTCAAATTCCTTTTCCTTGACCCAGAAAACATACCAATTGATATCTTGATCATTAATATGCATACAAAACAAAGAAATTTACTAAACGGTGGCCATTTTGGATGTCATCTTGGAAAATACCGTAATCACGGTAAAATAAAAAATGGAACCTAATCTTTTCTGACTGTACACATCAAACACTAGTTATTCATGCCAGAATATCAATATTAGCACACCAATCCAGCTGGATAACATTTTAGCATGCACTACAAATGAACGTGTAAATCATGTCTCGCAGTTTTTCTTTACTGATGACTGTTTTGCCCACCATATTTCAATCAGCTCTCGGTTTGAGAGAGGCTAGTTTAGACCTGTTTCACCTTCCTTGCTCACTAGTGGATGTGGAGCACAAACTTTGTCTTGACGAACACACTTCCAAGAGAAGACTTCGTCAATAACACGGTGGCGTTTATTAAATTGATTCTGTTACGATCGCCGAGTGGAAACGTTCCTTGCTCCAGCCATCTAGAAACTCTCTCTCTTTCTCCCTCCCTCCTGAGTGGCCGGTCTTTGAAGCTGTTTGTTTGCTACTAACTTGGTAGCGGTTGTCTCGCTCTTCTGCCGCTTGATTTACAGGGATCAATAGAAGCGGTGCAACACGTACACGCGATATATATATTGTGTGTATATATATATATATATAGAGAGAGAGAGAGAGAGGGAGAGAGAAAGGGGAAAATAAGATGGAAAGGACTTAATGCAAGATTGTTTTTAGGAGGAATAAAACTCACAAGTAGATGTTTTAACTTTCCGAAAGGAAGTGTAATAAAACCAGTGAAACATTACAGAGCGGGTTGTACAAAGTGTGCAACAGAGGCCCTGGAGAGTGAGAGTGAGCAAGTCATATGTGCAACAGAGGCCCTGGAGAGTGAGAGTGAGCAAATCATATGTGCAACAGACGCCCTGGAGAGTGAGAGTGAGAGTGAGCAAGTCATATGTGCAACAGAGGCCCTGGAGAGTGAGAGTGAGCAAGTTATATGTGCAACAGAGGCCCTGGAGAGTGAGAGTGAATCAAGTCATGTGCAACAGAGGCCCTGGAGAGTGAGAGTGAGCAAGTCATATGTGCAACAGACGCCCTGGAGAGTGAGAGTGAGCAAGTCATATGTGCAACAGAGGCCCTGGAGAGTGAGAGTGAGCAAGTCATGTGCAACAGAGGCCCTGGAGAGTGAGAGTGAGCAAGTCATATGTGCAACAGACGCCCTGGAGAATGAGAGTGATTCATACATGTACAACAGACGCAGTGAGAGTGAGGAGTGAGAGCGAGAGGTTCATACCCTGGAAAGTGAGACCAGGTTTCCAGCTAATACCACAAAACATCTTTACTACAGTTTGGTTTGTAGTTCAACTTAACATTTTGAACATATTTCGTTAAATCTTTGGAATCGACACGTTTATCTTTTGTCTGAATGCATTATAAGCCTCTACCCGCATCAACGGACACTCCGACTAAATGTTGAGTTCATAAGTCTGGTTTGCCGGTAATAGAGAGGTCAGTGTTCGAATCCCCACAAGGTGCATTCGAATTTTTTCTATAAATTGATACCCACTCTTCCTCCAGACGCATGTTGGATCCTATCTTCCTTACCCTTACCGCATTAGTGTAGTTAATGCTTGGACGGGTAGTAAGACACGGTGAATAAAGATACAGACCGAGTGCTTAATTTGTTCTACATTCCAATTGATGCCCACGATTATTGACGCAGAAAGTTCCCACGTTAATAAATATCTTAAATTTTATTCCCAGTGCTCTTTTTTTTTTGTTTGAGGGCTATTTCTAATTAATTTTCCGGCCCTCCCCATGGCTCGTATTTCACTTAGGTGGCCCTTGAGGGTCATCCCGGATTCAATAGGGCTTCCCCAGAGTTCCCTGGAGACACAGCGAGCAGCCAGTGATAATCTAGTCTAAACTAAAGGATCAACTTGGGGAAAGTTTAAATATTTGTTCCTGCTTTTGTTTTAGTAAGATGCTTTAATGTTTTAAATTGGGCTCACACTGTAACAATACTTTAAAATAACTAATGCCATTAGATTCGACCAAATTCACTATAAACACATGATCCTTCTTAAGGCGGCCGCCTCGGTCAGCGAGAAAATACCAATCGCTCTCAGAGCACATGGCCAAAAATACATACAGTCTTTGTTGTTTTCTGGAACACCTTCACTATCCTGTCTGAGATTTTACACCCTTCACCTACAACCACCATTTGTAATCTTGAGCGGTGCTCTCATTTTTTTTGGATGGCATACCCCCAAGACATAAAAAAATAATATTGCGTACCCCGGATATATTATGTAAAAATAATAATAGAAATACATTTCTCCGTGTATGCCAATAATACATAACAATTCATTTCATGGTATTACATGGTTACATTTTCAACGGTGTCATCTACCAGCCAATTTAATTTTTAACTTTATATATGCAATATTCATGAAAATCCTAAGATACTCTTCACTCTATATTTATGCTCAATAAACTCTATTACATATTATTTATTTTATAAACAATTTACATACAGATTATTTTTTCTCATTACAATTTAGTGGGAACAATATGACTGCATTTGGTAAATAATATCTGAAAATTCTTGTTTGATGCTCTCTCATACTGCGATGTGAAGGTCCGACTCCAAATTTAATTTATTTCGTTATTTGGTTTTAATCCCTGTCATCGCAGAAAAAGAGACCCCACAAAGGTAACGACAGGAGTGCATCGGTTGCTGTGCTTGCTTACTCAATTGGACTCCTAGGTTTTTCATTTACATCCACCAATTATGAAGAGACTTTGGTTGGAATTCGTATCGTAATGTTGTATTTTCTCTTATGGCAATTAACTGTTCTAGGGAAATGATCGGAAGGTGTTCCTCTTTTACATTTTCAGCAAATGGATTCAAAATCCATTGACATTCTTCGCTAGGAAGATACGTACATAGGTTAGAAAAATTCTCTCTTTAAATTTTTTAAATGTGTAGATATAAGACTTTGGTTTGTTCCACATTTACATCATTTTCAGCAACAAAATCACACAAGGATGGAAACATTTCCAAACATCCCTTTTCAAAATTCCCCCTACACACTACTATTTTATTTCAAAATGCAGCTACCTTCTCGCGCATTGTCAAAATGTTACGCTTTCTTTGAAGAGACAAACTAAGCATGTTACTTTTTAAAAAATATCAGCTAGGTACTATATTATTAATAACCATTTATCGTCACTGAAAAAAATTGGCAAATTTCAAACACTTATCGAAAAGAAAAATGCGTAACTCATCTTTCAATGCAACTCTTTAGAGCACTTTTCCATGAGATAACAAATGAACCTCTTTGGTACATAAGATTTTCGTGGATATTGCCCATCTCATTACTTAGTACTATTCAAAGGTCTTGTTTTTGTAAAATTAATCACGCTGATAGCATCTTGTAGCATTATGTGTATTTCTAGCTCCAATTTCTTTGCCGCAGTAGCTTGCCTATGGGTAATACAGTGAAAAAATTTAATATGTGATGCTATTTCATTCACCTTTCCCTTGATTATTTTTTTTTTTGCTCCAGTTAAAAGCAGCTGCTCAATCACTAGTTACACTTAAAACAGTTTTCCCATGAAATACTGTTTGTAGCAAAGAAATTATTTATTGTTGAGAATATGACATCCCCTGTACATCTTTCTTTTTAGTAGCTCACAAAAAAAGTATTTCTTCGTGCAATTCATTATTAAAACAATTATATAGTAAATATTATTATACTCCATTCACGGTAGGAATTACTCTCTTAAAGGTCTTTTTCCCTACCAATATCCTACTATATAATAGATTTCTGGTAGGGAAAAAGGCCTTTCAAAAAACAATTCTTACACCGAACAGACTTTAGCTGAGCCATGTTGGCAACATCTGTGCTTTCATCCAGCTGTATGGAAAATTTCCCACACTGAGTATTTTGTTTTAGTAGTTGTTTCTTTAAAATATCAGCTATGATGATTTTTATATGCCTTCCAATAGTATTTGCTGATAAGGAGATACATTTTAGATTGTCAGCATATTATTTTCCGTGAATTATTTCCACCATTTTTACCGCGGCAGGGAGAACAAGTGTTTCCCCAATTGTGGGTGGTTTTTTGTCTTTCGCAATTAAGTAAGAAACCTCCAGAGAAGCTTCCACAACATTTTTCGTTAAGTTTAACTTTTTTTTTAATTGCTGGATTGGGTATTGCTTGTCTTTAAACATATTTCAAAAAATTGTAGAGGATTGTGTTTATGTTTAGGATGTTTAGTTTTTAAGTGTCTTACCAGCAATTATAGCTTCATACTACCATTAGGCAGCATTTCATGACACAATACACATGTAGGACGAGCTTCATTGTTGATTTAATATTAATGATCGTGAAATTTAAAAATACAAGTTGATATATGTTAATATATGTTTAAAAAATTATCTTTTTTTTTCGTGTTACTTGGCATACCCCCTGGGGTACGCGTTCCTCACTTTGGAAACCACTGATTTGGGTTGAGAAATATGGGGAAAGAAAGTAACAAAACTTCTTATGAGCCCTTTTAATCAAGCCTATTCTCACAGCTTCGCAAATGTGCATTAATATTCTTTGAAAAAGAGCTAATGTTACATTTAATTTTTTTTTCTACTAATAAAAAACAAACTTTTGGGTTGTTAAGGAAAAATAGCATTGTTAGAATCTTTTAACTTAATTTTGGCGTGCACCATATTTTTTAACAACTCATCGTAGAATTTAATTTTGGTTTAGGGCTTAAAGTCTGCACGGCTATTTCTAGCTTACTGAGGTGGCCCCCTTAAGGACATTATTTTTATATAGAGCCTACTTTTTGTCTAAGATTTAAAGCTATACACGAAATCACAAGGTATACAAATAACTTACTAAGCCATGCTTATCAAAATTAACGCACTTCTAGAAGTATACAGAAAAATTATCACACAGCAATTTTTTTAATGAAAATTTATATGCGAATAATAAAAACATACGCATAAATAACATGATATAAGACTATTAAATGTTATCACATATTATGAACTTTAGAAAGTAGACCAAAATTACAAACAAAACCAACTATTTGAATAAATTTATTTATTATTTCTTGACACGCGCATTACTCGTTCGAACACAGGCCAACACTTGCCAACCAAACAGAGGAAGAAGATAGTCTCCAAAAGAAAATTTAAAACGAAAACATCGTTAATAACTTATTATTTGACAGCCGAAAAAAACCCACTTTTGTTAAGCTTTTTAAAAGTTGAGGTGAACTTTTTATCCATCTGTTAACGCTTATTGATTTTGTGTAACTTTTCTCTATTGTTTGGACACACTTCTTGATCGACTTCGATTAACTTAATTAACTGTTGGAACAAATAGCTGAGCTTTTACTTTTGTTAAACGGTTATAGCTGCTTATAAATATCATATTCTTTAAATTGAAAAAATAACTCCTGAGCACAGGAAGCGAACCCGGGTTCTTTGGATTAGTACACCAATGCTCTGACCACTGAGCTGAGTTATCCAGGAATCGTCCTTTGACTAGGGTCATTCTTCCTTCATATTTTAAAGCATTCTCTGAGATATACGTGCAGAAATCGTCTTCTTCATATGAACGATCAACTAAAATCACCACCATCGACTCGGTAGTTGGCTTTTTGCTGCCAATTGTACATTTACAACGGTACGAATCCGCATATCATGATGGTTCGATTCCCGTCTCAAGGTGTTTGGTTTCAATTTAAAGAATATTAAGTGTGTTTTGCATCGATCAAAGCTTGTTTGTCCATGACACCGGCAGCACACATTGAAACTCTGACTCTTGTATGAAATCACTGGGTACTGTCTAACTATCCATGACACCTAAGATTATCCTGGCGGATTCTAATCAAGCAAAATAGTTTTTTCTAACTAGCATGAGCCATGGTTGAGTTTCATACAAACTACAGAAAAAACAATTTCTAAACATCAGAGTAATTTTAAAGCAGACCGACCAAAATTAAAAACCAAGGAAAATCATACTACAACCTTTGCTCTACCTTTGCAATATTTTAGGATATTTATACACTTTATGGTTTGTGTTTTGTAATCAAGAATCTAAACCGGAACAGAATGACACTTGATAAATATGTAATTGAAATGCTTGGTTTTGAAACAAGTCATTTGCACATCAATAAATATGTAATCGATTGACCTGATTCGAATGACTGCTGTATTATGTTACTTCCCCATGATCACCCTATCAAGCTTCTGTGATGTGATGGAACAACGTGAGTAGGCGACATATGCTATTGACTTAGGTAATCTACATTGGTGCTAGAGGCTGACAGGTATATCTTTGTAACGGTAATCTACATTAGTGCTAGAGGCTGACAGGTATATCTTTGTAACGGTAATCTACATTAGTGCTAGAGGCTGACAGGTATATCTTTGTAACGGTAATCTACATTAGTGCTAGAGGCTGACAGGTATATCTTTGTAACGGTAATCTACATTAGTGCTAGAGGCTGACAGGTATATCTTTGTAACGGTAATCTACATTAGTGCTAGAGGCTGACAGGTATATCTTTGTAACGGTAATCTACATTAGTGCTAGAGGCTGACAGGTATATCTTTGTAACGGTAATCTACATTAGTGCTAAAGGTTGACAGGCATATTATTGTTGCTAGGAATGTTAGAGGATGACAAGTATATCTTTGTTGGTAGGAGTAATTCCATGTGAATTAAACCAACTTTATATTAAATGTTTGATTGGCCATATACTGTAATTTCTTATATTTTCATCATAGATGGCCTTATTAGTGACCTGCTCACAATTTTAAGCCTACTATGTGTGTTCACATTGTGATTTTTGGAGATATTTGACAGCCTTTATTTATCACGATCATAGATGAGAACCCCAAAATGAATCTCACGGGTAATAGTAAGTAATAGTAGGAAAAATCATCTGGAAGAGTATACAACCCAAGATTTATTTCACTATGGCTGAAAACCCTGTCTACTATAAAGCATTGAAAACCACAACATTCTATCTTTGATATAAACCACACATCAGCCATTTTTTAAAGTGGTTACAAACGTTTGCTTTTGCTTGTCGCGTGCCATAGATTCACAATGATCTTTTAAGTAACAACTAATTATTATTATTAGCACCGTGTCTTACTACCCGTCCGGGTTATGCGCACTTACGCTAATGTGCAATGGTAGGGTGATTGTGAGATGAAATGAAGGACCTACAGTTTAACGTGGGATCCGAACCACGATGAAAGCCTGGCATTCCACACATTTCACAAGTTGTGATTAATACACGTCTTGTCAGAGGTGAAGGAAGGGTTTGACAATCAGATAAATCTGTACCGGGACCGAGGATTGAACTCCGGACCCCCAGCACAGAAGTCTGATAACTTACCGCTAGACCGCCAGGTCACCTAAAATAACTTATTGAGTTCTTGTTATTTAGAGAAAAAAAATTCAACAAAGTTGTTTCAAACAATGCGCGTTGGTTTATTGTCTTTACGTCCAACCACATTATTATATTTTATTAAATTTTCTCTGCGATTATACGTGTGGATTTAAGGGTTAAAGATCAACCAGATATTGCGTCCATTTTATCTGAAACCACCCTATTTTAAAATAGTGAAGAGTGTAACGTTTCCACTTAACAGTTTATTAATTCTGATTATAATATTGAAAGTGATTGTGGTGGTGTCCTGGATTACTCTCGTGCCCTTCCCTCAGGAGTTACCCAAGAGGTATTATAAATTTCGGTTCGACATGTGGCCGCCGCAAAAGCGGTGGTTATTTAACGGGAAGCCCCGACAATGTTAACCCCTAATGAACCAACCACTGCGAGCGGGAGGGTAGATCTATTTCCACCCCGCGAGTATTTGCGGAATGGCCCTCGGCCTTCTCCTATCCCTCCCATCCCCGACGAACCCTCGCTGAGAGTATTCGAGGCTTGCATTCCATCGCCCCTGGTTACACAGCAGTTCTAGCGATACACCGTACACCACCGCACGTCCGCGATATTTACCTCCCTCCTTCTCTTCCTAACTACAGCTCCCACAGGAACGCGACCAATGAACGCTGATTAAAAACAATCACCGACCAGTTAGCGGAGCCCGCGCGCGGCCTGCCACTCCATTCCACACTTTTCGACGCAATTACCGCAACACACGGCTACTTTTCTCTCTTTTTTTTTTTTACAGAGAAAAATGTTATTAAGTTGGTAGGCGTGTTCCTGTCGCTCCATACTGAAGTAACTATACTTAATTTGTAAATGGAGAGACCGTTCATTTCGTGTTAGACTCTTGTACAATTTTAATCAAGTTAACCATTTGCGGGAGAACGATCTTTTTAGTGGAACCTAAGGTTTTGTAGTAAACATAGTTCGAACTTGGTAAATTTACGCAAAATAAAAATGTAACCATTAATTTTGTTGGTCCAGGGGTATTTTAATTAAAAAACTGAAAATTAAGCTATGCGATCTTTTGAAAGAAAAAAAATTGGTGTAGAGAAAAAACACATTCACATGTGAAGAAATCCAACAAAGGTGGCTAAATTAGTAAATTATATTATATAAAAATACATTAGTATAGAATCATGTAAATTATTGACTGAAAACCGGGTTCATATAATTTGAGAAAAGTCTTAAGCCTTTCTAATTATTCTTAGCTAAGACTAGGGCATACATTCGTATGTATTAAAAACTTAGGCTCTACGTCTAACGAATGGTAATATAATTGTTTATGATATGTGTGGGAAATAAGTCTTTAACTTACCTGGTTAATTCGTTCCGAAGGTTTCCGCCTAAGTCGAATGATACGATGTATGTTTGACATGTTTGGCCACTCTAGGTAAAAACAAACAAAATGGTGATGCATTATCAGCTGTGCGTCAACTTACTAGGCACGCCATCTATTATGTTTGAGGGGGATCTTGGTGAATCGCTCTGCTAGACATAAGTTGAAGTACCGCAACTGCGTATCTACGAATCTGTACAAAGGATTTACTGTATATACTGTCTATAAAACACACACTTCTTAATTTTTATAGGTGAAGTTTGTCCGCCATATTGTAAAAATGACTTGCAACTCAATTTCCACAAATTACTTTTGAACAGCAACAGCTAATCCAATATCAACAATATTTTCAAATTAAATTGCAAGATACATTTACAACAGGAAAAATAATATAGTCCTACAATTTTCTAACTATTTTAAGTATTTGTTTTGTGTATCATTAAGTGTCATAAATTAAAAAAATAACTGATTTATTTGTGAAAAAATCAAGTAAAAGTTGACTAGTGGATCTGAAGGATGTTAAGCATAAAATACTGATTGAGTTCCAATTGAGTAACTATGCTAAAAGGACCCCCTTCAAGACACCCTTATACCTCCCCCCAAGACACTGAAATATATCTTCTTTGGCTCTCAAGAACTCACTTAGAGGTAAGTCTTCCCAGAGTTATGACCCATGTTAATTGTCCGCGCAATAAAATAATAGGTACTAGAGTCCTTGTAACACACCAAAAAAGCATTGTTATTATCTTCTAAGAGACAGAAAACGCCGGTCGTAAAGTGGGGTGGGGAAAAACACAACTGAATCGTTCAAACAAGGATATCACATTTAATATTCACTCTTGACATTACAGGTCAAAGTCACAACTTGTGTTTTAAAAACTAAACAAATATTAAAAGGCAAGAAGGGTCTTGGGACCCTTCTATACAGGCGTTAAATGACGCACGACAAGCGTGACGCGCGTCATGGGCTTTTGCTTTTATACAAGCAGCTGATGCCTTGCGTCATGGAAAGGCCGAGAGGAAGGAAATATTAACAGAAGCCAGGGGTTGCAGTTCCACTAGTCATTTCAGTAACAAAGCGGTAGACAATAAAAACACCCCCCACTCCTACCTGTCACAGAAGTACACTGATACTGGTACTAAGATACACCGAGGTTCCAACACACGTGACGGAGAGGTTGGTTACCCTGCAGTCTTGTCAGCACGGCGACACGAAAGCTGACGGCTTAAAAAATACCCCATTGAATATAATGTATCTAGGATCATCGTGCGTCATTTTTGACGTGGCGTCTCTAGGTTACTACGACACACTTTTCATATCGTGACGACATGAATGACGCATGGCAGAGTATAAAAGCACGCATTGTCTACTGTGCGTTTAGAGAACGCGCCCCTTATCCTTTTTATGACGCGCGGCATATGTCGATTGGATAAAAACAAACGCCCAGGACGCGCGTCATGAAACGCCCGTATAAAAGCCTCCTCGACCCCCGCACCCTTAAAGATTAAATATTTAACACTAATTTGGTTTTTAGATTGTTCCCTCTACCTTCCTGGCAAATTTAATTTTCTTCCCCAACAGGTAATTTCAACTTTTTCCGGAATTCCATTTTGAAATTCAAAAGGCCTAGACTTTTTTATTTTTTTGGAATAGTTTCTAAGCCCACTTGCTAAATTTCAGTTCCCTACCACAAAGTAGTTTTGTATTTTGAAAATTTTGACCCATCCCTTCCCACTCATTTCTACAATTTGTTATATTTGTATTTTGTCATCTGTAAGCGTACTTTCACCTGCTTACAACATTTAAATAGTTTATCATAACTAAAATTTATTTTTATATTAATATACCCTTTCCCTAAACTCCTTTTCCTAAAATTTTGGGGTATCGTCTAAAATTTTCAGATTCTTCTGGTTTATGTTAAGTTACCCCTTTATCTTCTTTGCGAATTTAAGTTTTCTACCACACTGAAAATAAATGGTTTCTATTAATTTTTAGAAATTTTATGCCCCTATCATCCCTCTCCCCATTTTTTCAACCATCATTTAGAAATTTCAAATGCTTAAGACTATTTTTTTGTTATCTGGAGTCATACTTCTACCTGTTTGCCAAATTTAAATTTTCTTTACCAAGTTATTTTACAAACCCAACCCCCTATATTTTCTGTAGATCCACTTTAAAATTGTCAGACTTTTTAGTTATTTGGAGTGGTATCTTTCTTTACTTTCTTGCCGAATTTCAGTTTTTTACTACCTCCTCCCCCGTTCCCTTCAAACACCTTTTCGAACTCATTCTGAGAAACTCTAGATTCTAAGCTTCATTTGGTTATTCCTATATTTGTTGTTTAAAGAATCTCACAGAGAAGTAAGTTAATAAATTAGTTTTGAAAATGTTGAGTCCCGTCTCCCCGCCACTTCTTGAACTCCCACTTATAAATTTGAAATTTTAAGGTTTAATTGAATATCTTCATGAGTAATTGTATCGGTTTGCCAAATTTTAATTTTTCATCACAGCTAAACATTTATTTCTTTAATAGCCTCCCTTTTCCTATTTCTCGAGTTTCTATTTATAATTTAAAATGTTGAGACCCTTATGGCTATTTAACGTGGTCCCTTTACTTTCCTTATGATTTATATAACACACTGGGAAGTAGTTTATTCTATTAGTTTTGGAAATGTTAAACCCCTTGCCCCCGTCCTCATTCGTCCCCATTTTTCTGACTACTATATAAAATTACAATTTTTATCTGGATTTCTCAAGTTGTCTTTTTACTTGACATCAACATTTAGATTTTCTACCAAGGTTTTGTTTTTGTTTATACCCCCTTCACTATTTCCTGTCCTTCTCCCCCCACTTAAATATTTAAAGTTTTTAGACTCTTATAACTATTTAGAGTGGTCCCTTTAGCTGCCTGCTAAATTTCAATTTTCTACCACACTGATAATTAGCTATTTCTACTAGTTTTTTACCCCCCTTCATATCATTCTTAGAAATTAAAGATTTCTTTGGTTGTCTGAAGATGTCTCTCTACCTGTCTGCCAAATTTTAATTTTATGCACGCATTTACATGGAGGAAAAGTAGGAAACCCTTTATGATAAACTACCGGGCACCTATATGGGTTTTAGGACTATTCTCAAAAGTAAATTAATGTATACAATTTAAACTATACAATAGCTAGGCCCTTATATAATATATACATATTAAGCTCAATAAACATACATGTATTTAAAAAACTATAAACTCATGGCACACCGACTGGAAACAATTGTGTATGTAATATATAGCGCCTAGAAGTTATGTGAACTAAACGTCAATCTAGTATATTAACGTTTACCTGTGGCGGGTGGCTGGGGTGTGAATCCCGGCCGTGTGTACCTAGTGTTTTGGTTAAATGGTGTTCCCCACGGCCTTGTTCAGTGCAAATACATAACGATATAGAACAACACACATTTTTACAGATAGCAAACGAACTCCATATTATACCTTCCTCACTCAAAAGATATTATAACGCTCATGCAATTATTCTAAATATATATTATTTTTGCACCCCGTCGTACTACCCGATAGGTCTTTGCGCACTTAATGTTGCTCAGAGGAGAATAGTAGATTAAATGTACCCTCATTTACGTGGTGGAAGAGTAAGAAGTGATTTATGAATAAACACCTTCGGTACGTTTATAATGTTATTTAAAATGACCGATATGATCTCCCGTTGTCGAGTGTATCACATATGTGATATCCGCGTGAAAATGTATTGTAATGTTTAAAAACTGTGAACACCATGAGATGTGGCTTAAACCATTTTAAAAACCCAACCTCTTAAAGAAAGAAAAATCAAATATATAATAGTTCATTCTAATCCATCATTAATTTGAAATAATTTGAAATCTTAGCACAGTAAGATAAAAAGTAAATAAATAAAAACTAACTGCTACTTAAATGTAATTTTATATATAGTAGTAATATTTAATAGTTGGAGAGTATTCAGTCAATCGTATTGGAATAGTTGCACGTTCATCTAGAGCAAGTTAAAATCAACATTTGCAGTTAATGGTTTTGGAAAATTTGCTACTTGTAATTTCATCAGTTAAAACAGCTTTCCGAGGGGAAAAAAAAACTGAGTTAGAAACATAAACAGAATAGGTTTTGTTGAGTTTTTTCCCCCCCCCTAAACGTTCCTACGCACGATTCCCCTGTGTACATCTTGCCACGAACAAACAACATTATAAAGGGACACTAATAGGGAGATACTTGATGTCTGATGACATATACTTCATCTGTGCTTCAAAATATCTAATAGCGGGGGAAAATGAATCCCCACATAAATGTGAGAGTCTATATGAAGTGCGAGTCTCCAACTGTCAAGGGAAACTGATTAAAAAGTCCCTAAATAACGGCACGACGGGTAGAGATCACGCATGGGAAATAGAACCAAATTATATTATGTCTAGAAGCGACGGAAATGTAATATCACCCGCCTTGCTATTCGTGGTTTACATGTAATGCGCCTTCCCCTCTTCCTCTAATTCCACACACAAAGAGGAGGAGGAAGGGCAAAATGAAGCTTATATATAGGCAAGTTTGCTACTATCTCTATAGAAAATACAGACAAATACCAATAATACTATATCTGTAATCTGATGAATTTTCGATAAATTAATCTAATTCAAATGACTGATTAAATTATTAGCAAATTATACTAATCCAATACGGCTAAACACGGGATAGACTAGACCCAGATGAGTAACTATTATATAAGGAAATATATTATTTTACTGGAGCAGAAGATTTTCTAAACGACATTTTATTGAGATTTAGCGGGCAAAGGTTGAAAAAACTTGACACTACAATAATGATTGCGTTTGTACTTTAAACAATATTAAAATAACCTGTTTCGTTGGTCTATTAGTCTAAGACGTCACTGTTTCAATGGACTGGGCTGCCAAAGGGCGTTCATTGTATTCGCCGCCTTGGATTATAGTGGTTTTCTACTGCGTCTTACTACCCGTTCGGTCCACGCGCATTTAAATTAACATCGTGGAAGGTGGAGGAGAAGTGGGATACCATTTAGGGGAAAAAAACCTCATTAATTACACCTGGCCTGGATTTGAACTCATACAGAAACTCATAAACACTATAACCGACTATATATTAACATACTAACTTTTTGAACCCAAATATAAATATAATATAAATACAATTATCTACTATTGTAGGCTCAGAATGTTTACGTCTAATTATTATTATTATAGTCCTCAGCAAGATAGTCCTAACAAGTCTTGTATATAATATTGGCGTATTAACATATCTGAACCACGGAAGACCAAAAGTTAGTTACACATTCAACGGACAAGCGCTTTGAATCTGAAATCATTGTTATTGTTTTACGTTTCATATTGTTCCGGGTGTTAACGTCCTTAGAATAAAAAAACCCAACTAAAATGAAGTGCGTTTCATTCCGTTTATATCGCTGTGAAATTTTCCATCTCGCATCTCTTGGCGGGCTACAAACAGTTGCTCCCCCCTGACTCAACTACTCTCTCTCTCTCTCTCTCTCTCTCTCTCACACACACACACACACACACACACACACACACACACACACACACACGCACACACTCTGTGGACACGATGTAAAGAGATTGTATTACATTTCATCTGTCGTTTGCAAGTCCCACTTCCTGTGGACAGTCAGCACCAACAACAGTGGTAAGAACAATAAGAAGAGACTCTTGACAATCGCCGGAAATGGGTTTTAGTCGGCTCATTACGAGCCTCTCGGCACTAGCGTTGCGAGGGCGGAGCCGTCCAGTACTCGCATGGACAGACGCACTCATGCCCTCGGCCGAGTGGCAAGGGTCTAACTAGGGGACACAGCTTCGGTACTGGGCGGGCATATCTCACTCGAGAAACAATCGACCTTTATATTAGCAGTCTAATAGTGTCTGCTGTAATAACTCATTCCTGAAACAAATACACTCAATTTACCGCTCGGTGAAAGGGAACAGACCAAATTTCACAATGATGACATTTAAATTCTTTTTGTAAATCATAGATTGAATTCTTAGATTAGTTGTCAGACACCGTGTCGATGGGCACCAGGATTAAATGTCAAGAGCATCCGCTCTAGTTTTCCGAGATAGTTCGGTCAGGGTTCGAACTCGGGTCTGGTGTTCTGATGCGGTTTTAAGGTGCTTCCAAGCTTCGAAATGAATGATAATATACTTATAATGCTTAACGCGAAGATTTCTCCTTTAGAATGTGTTAGCACAGCCCAATTTTCACAGCAAGAGCTTACTGACAGCTAGAAACGTTACTCGATCTACTTTCACGTATTCATATGTCAAGTCGTGTGATCTACAACTGTCACTTTTGATAAATATCACTAATAATATAGTAAGAAATGATCAATTTTATCTTTAAAAAAATGTACTTGTATTTTTTAAATAGGCCCTTCCTATTAAAAATTGAACTTAAATTTATAAAATTTTCCATTTTCTGCATAGCATTCAATATAGATGTATATATTTGTTTAATCTCCAGTGCTTGAGGGACATGCCCCAATTTACAAAACCAATAACTTGGCCACATGTTAGTACTACCCCACTGTGCTGAACCGACTTTTGTAGGCCGTCTTGACTTTTTGGGGCTCAGTTGCGCTGAAAATCCTCTATAAATGTTTCATCTTGCTCAGCGCAGTGTGGCGGTGAACGCTGAGAAGGTTCTGTGACGTGTGTCGAGATTTAGAGGACGAGTGTAATTAATTACTTGGGACACACTGTCTTCTGCATCAGGGCTCACGCGCATCTCCTTGCTAGAGTAAGTCCCGAACACAAACAACCCGGTTTGGCATTCTTATAGTGAAATTTTGCTACACTTATTTCATGCCTCCATCCATCTTGTTGAGGCTTTTCAACTTTGAACCCGAGACCATCTGGATTCATATTTGGCAGAGCTGGTCAGTCTTGAGTTGATCTTCTCATTTCGAGAAGAGTCGGATTCCCCCGGTCATGGTTTTAGTAAGCAACCCGGAGTTCACTCAAGTGTGGCGGGTTGGCTAGGGTCGCGTCCACCAGGGAACATACTCAAGGCCGCCACCGGCAAACATATTTATTTGTTTTGCTGATTCATTCTTAGCTTACGTTCATAGATACAAAACACGTTTATTTGTAATCATCATTTTTATATGTTCACTTGTCTTATACACATTATTTTACATTAATTCGGCCAGTTTGTGCAGTGCCGGATTCAGGCCTAAGCAAAATAAACTACAGACTCAAAATATGCACATTTACGTATGGTTTCCAATTGGTGTACTGTATAATCTCTTGTCAGATCAAGCCATTTAAATGATAAATATGTAATCAATAAATGCATTAACACGAAAATAAGTTGTATCTTTAATTTTAAATATCTTGCTATTAAATAATTAAATGGCACACCATTATATTATTTTCAAGTTTTGTGAGCCCTTCTGGTGTAATTTGATGACAAGGGATTGTATATATAGCGTAGGGCCTCACCAAGTCTAAATCCGCCACTAGGCATGTGCCTCTCTCTCACTTTACTACGTTATCATTTATAAACTATTTCACATGATTGGACTGTAGCCACGCAATTTGTGTTAATATGTCAAGATTTAGATCTCCCTTCAACCGACATTCACCTTGCGAGAGTCGATATCCATAGCTTAGATACAATCTATTCGAACCGTAATATCGATAATAATCTTGCGAGAGTCGTTATGTAGACATATCGACAGGACAGCTTATGAAGGATCCAGCTCAACCATAACTGAATTAACGACTAAAAACTGATTTTTTTTACATGCCAAGCCAAAATTTTCCCTCGTCCCAGGCGAGGATTTTCCAAACCCTGATAATGATAGTGATTTCAGGTGTGTGTGACGCTCAAATACGAACATGAACTATTAGTCATACTTTTAAAACCAAACAAATTATTAAGGAAGAGAACGAGCGTCCAAAGCTGATAAAACCTTTGAAGAAAGCCTATAAACTGTCCTTCCTTAGAACATACGCGTTATATTATATAGTTTATTCTTTTCTGCGGCCCGTTTTATTATAAACACACACCTTGCGCGCCATGGTGTGCTTTTCTCTAAATAGAGGACAATCGAGGAGACTACAGACTATTACTGGCCTAATATGATGAACTGCTAGCGCCTAAACTTATTTTATCTTATACTTATAAAACATTACCTCTTTTGGAATAATTTACCATACTGGAATCTAAGATTTTTACTAAATGAATTACACTTTTCTCCGACTGCTTTAGTGTTAATAGTAGCTTTTTATGATAATATTTGTATTATAGGCTTTATGCTTTTGTGTATCAAACAAACCCCCATCTCCGAGTTTGTTTTATCCGTACTGACTCCCGGTCTACCGGGCCGGAGAAAACTCACACTCCGTGCATCGATGTCGACATGATATTGCCTATATCAAACTAATTTGAATCAACTTTGCCTCATTATGGTAGCAATATTATAAACGCAAATATGGTTATTTATATCTGCTTGTGTGTGTGAATGTGTGACGACTGCCCGCAAGAGTTATATGGCTGTTCTCATCACCACATTACTATCCAAACATGGTTCATAGAATACAAGATACGGACATTTACCAACCTTCATTTGAAATAACGATAGTCAAATATTGAAAATCAATGTTGCTTTCAAAGTGTTTCAAAAAGGTTGTATTCCCGTGCATCGCACTTTGCTACCCGTCCCGCCTATCCGCATACTTACACTAATGAGGAAGGTATAAGAGAGGTAGATTAGAGGGAAAATGTATACTCATTTGCGAGGAAGGAAAATGTGAAACCATATAAGAAAAATACACCTTAGTACACCCGGCCGGGACTCTAACTATGACCTTCCTGTCACAGGCAAACCACGAACGATCCTTCATCCACGGGCCCACGCGCGCGGTTTCAGATTGAAATAAGACTTCTCGTATATTTGATAAATGCTTTGTCGTAGCTGAAAGCGTCAAGTGGTTACTCTGACTCCTCTTGAGTCTATCCAGTGAGTTCATGGGGAGAGTCAGACAGAAGATGAGTGGATCGACTCCACATCCTTGCGCTGAATCTCAACTGAACAAAATTACATTTAACAAATTATTCATTCGCTGACTACTCTGGTTTGCCGATGACAAAGTAACTGAGGTTCGAATTCCGGTCGGGTATACCGGGGATGGTTTTTCACCTAACGCAATCAACGCAAATACGGGTACATTTCCTCATTTGATTTTCCTCGGGCCTACTCAGTGATAGAAGCGGGTAGATCTGTCTGGTATTAAAACGCCACACAAAGAAACTACAAACTAATTTTTACCTAGGCCAGATAAAAATGGCATTTACTTTTAATTTAATGTTTTTACAACAATTAAAAAACCACATGTGATCGCACTAGAGTGAACATCGTAATCTACGACTTTAGCAGCAGTCGAATGCTCAACCCGACCTGGTTTCAGACCAACATAATATTTCACTGGCGGTTGGAGAGCGATCAAATTCCAAACAACTTGGTCCACAACAATATTGGCTGATATTTTACTCGTACTGGGTCAAACTAGATTTAAAAGTGAACAAAGAAATTAAAATGTTCTCTGATTGCAAACTGGTAGTGGTTATGCGCATGCCACGTGGGTCCCGACCTTGTGTGTGCGCGCGCGCGCTGGAGGAAGTCACCATGTCCAGGTGGGTGTCTAAAGTCCTTATTTCCTCAGCGCCAACTGAACTTAACCCTCTTCACTGTTGTCGGCCATAATCAATATCCCTGAAGCTTGGGGACGACTTGTCACAGTGGTCACTTTATTGCTTCCCCCCCTCTCCCCTTCCCCTGTTGTCGCCATAGCAACAGTCGGTCGACTGGGAGCAGCAAGTCGAAGACGGTAGGCAGGCAGACACTTCGCCCGCCCCTAGAGAGAGCGCCGTCCACTGACAAGATGTACAGGGTGCTCCAACGTTACACCCCAAGGGCCAAATATGGCGGGTTGAAGGTACATCTAGCAATCACATCAACTTAATATAGGTCTACAAATAACTCCTTGTAATCAATTACTTTCAATTAAATATTTTGTTGTTGGTAGAATCTTTCAAATTTTACTGCCAAAAAAGTTATCTAACCCTCCAAAAATATATAATGAAATATGCTCACACACTTTTTCACAAAAATATTATTATAAATACATATTTTTATTAATAAAATATCTGACAAGACATCTTGTGAATGTGAGGAATCCTCCACCGTGGTTCGGATTCCACGTTAAACTGTAGGTCCTCCATTTCATCTCACTAATCACCCTACCATTACACATTAGCGTAAGTGCGTATAACCCGAACGGGTAGTAAGACGCGGTGCTAATAATAATAATTAATAAAATAAAATGCTATCATGGCCTTTTAAAATGAATATTCGTATTTGTATTTCACATGTACCACCGAGGGTTTACCTTTAATTTTTCTCCAGGTCACGGCGAGGGCCACATTTGGCCCGCGGGCCGCCAGTTAGATAGACCCACTGATCTAGGATTATGTTTGTATAGTCGGGTCGCGATAAGACGATCCATGTCTCAAGGGCGAAGACATGGGGGAAAATATAGCTAGGCCCGATGCCATTTCTTTGTTCATGTCCACAGGCTAGAGAGAGTAAATAGTTTTATCCACCTCGACAGGGATCCAAACTGTGGAACTATAAATAATTTTTGATCTAATGACAGTTTTGGAGAGCTAAGTATTTCAGACCTTCCCAGCATTGGGTAGGAAATTGTGAATCAACCAGGATAGGGTTTAATTTGACCCTATCGTTTATAATTTTATTTTTATATTATTACTTACCACGTTTAGAATGGTCCAAAACCGTTCTACTTAATTCGTATTGTAATGCGTATTAAAATTTATAGCAAATATGTGGTATGTGCATGTGAAGGGGATAGTCGTTTGGAAGAGTTAAAACAATAAACAAATTGCAAATTATTTTATGTTGCGAGTGATCTGAAGTGATGTTTTTAAAACGTCCCTTGCCATTTTCCACTCTTAATTTTTAACCTGTAAATTCATTTAAATTGTTTGCGAAATTCTCAGATTAGCCGAAGGAAGACTAATTTGCTGTCGATTAGCAAGCATGATGAATAACTTCACTGAAACACATTGCTAACGAATTATAGCATGGCACGACATCTTAAATTACTGTAATTGTATTTGTTCGACTGTGACGGTGATAACTTTTTTATTTTATCGCCGCATTTTACTTACGGATCAGGTTATGTGCATTTATGATGTGTTAAGGATGAGGAAGGAAGCATTTTAAAGGTAATCTACCCACATTTGCTTGGAAGCAGGGTGGGAAACAATTTTAGGAAAAAACACCCCTAGTGCAGTCATCCGAGATTTTAACCCGGATCTCTCCCGTCTTCAGCAGGTTACTCTAACACACTGTTTGTTTTAGAAAAGTTCCAAAAGTTCACTTTTTATAGTGCACATAAAACTAGTTAAACTCTTCTTTTTAAAAATATAATGTTCTAAGCTGTTTTGGATTTTTTTATTGATTAGAGGAGAGGGGGGCGGGCTGCGCTATTCCCAAATAAATGAGTTTAAAAACATTAAGATGAATCAGTGAACGAAAATGGTTTGTTTGATCTTTTAACTCCCTCGATTAGCTACGAGACCCCGCATCAGTGGACACGCCGACTAAACGTCGTCAATCTTTTCCGGACTGGTTTGCTAATGCCAGAGAGGTAGGGCTTGGATTCCCGGTCAAGCTTGGATTACTGAGGGTGTTTTTCTACTCTCTCTTCTTCGCTACCATATTCATTAGTGTAGTTAAAAATTAGGATAGCCCGAACAAGTATTAAGCCGTGGTGTAAAATATACAATCCAGTCTTAACAACTTCAGTTGAGGATCATGGAATTATATTGAGTTAAATTGATCTATTGTTATTCTTGACTACGAGCTAATGGTCAAAATGAACCATTTACACTTCAGAGAGCTATTGATTCGTACAGATAACAATTATTCATATCTCTCTCTCTCTCTCTCTCTCTCTCTATATATATATATATATATATATATATATATATATAT
>CABFVZ010002276.1:22824-46138 GCA_902151445.1 Timema monikensis | reverse complement strand
TTTTTTTTTTTTTTTTTTAAATTTCAGACTCCTGTGTTAGGTAGATATTGCACAGTGCTCATGGCAAACAGACAAGAGTTCATTTTATTACTATATATATAGAAGAAGAAGATAGATAAATTGAGGGGGATGGACTTTAAAAAACAAACAAATCAAAGTGTGCGTGTACCCCTCCTATTATTGGTTCATCATAACCTACCCGCCTCGGTGGCGCAGTTGGCTAACGCGCTTGTCGTGTTGAGCTCGACTGCTGAGGACGGGGAGATCGAGGTTCGAATCTCGGTCGGGTGAACTGGGGGTGGTTTTTCCTAAATGGTTTTCCACTCTCCCTCCACGCAAATGCGGGTTCACTTCCTCTAATTCAACCTTCCCAATTCTTAATCCATTAGCGTGATTAGTACTTAAAGCGTATAACCCGAACGGGTAGTAAGACGCGGTGCTAAATATTATTATTATTATTCATCATAACCTGAGACCGGAAGTAATTAAACTCCCATATCATTACGCGAAGGACCTACATGATTGGTGGAACACCAGTGCAATATTTTAAATAGGCGCGACCATGTATAGTCGGTATCATAGCAAAGTTAGTCACTACGAATGTTTGTATTTTATAATACTTGTCGACTGAACGTTACTAACTTGAGGTTAACATGTGATAAGAACTGTACCACGGGGTCCTTCATCGCTTAATGAAAGTATCATTTTAGTTTGTTATTTTAAAACAAGTCTAATACGAAACAAAGGAGGGACTATTTAGTGAGAGGATACCATTGAAGTTCGTTCAGGAGCAAATCGGAGCATAGACTTCCACGTGGCTTTGTTTACATCAGGTCTCAGCTTAGTATGAATCAATGAAGTTTCATTCACACTAGTAGGACTGTGCGCAGACTGTGCTGGGACTGTGTCGTGCTGCCAACAATCTCGAACAGGTCATTCCCATAAGAGTTACCTTGTAAGACCGTTTTTGATTCACACTCATAGGACTGTGTTCAGGCCGTGCTGTGACTGTGTCGTCTTGGATCGTTTCAAAAGTGATTTCCCAAGGTCACGGTCCAGCACGGTACGAACACAGTCCCAACACAGTCCTATCAGTGTGAATGTAGATGATGTCGTCTTAGTGTCGTTTCACCTACTTCGGCTTCTTCCGGCAAGCGGCGAACCTTCACGAAGGTTCTTATCTACAATCTGACAGTGGCTGCGGAACATTCCAACATTGTTAACACAACTGTGTGCAATAAGTCAAAACTATGGATGAAGAAAACTTAATAATATTGGTTTGTATAATTTGCAGCATAAAAAATATGATAATAATCTCACTAAAGAAAATATTTGGAAGGAGATAGCTGAAAAACTGAATGCAAGAAGTTTCTGTAAGGTTTCAAAGTTCGGGACACTCATTCTTAATATTTGTGAAACTTTTGATGGTCATCTCTGAGTTGGCCAAATATATTGTGGAATTCTTCTTCTCTTGCTCTAAACAAATGATGAACCCATTATTTTCTTCGTTTTCTCCTCTTTTTATCAAGTGAAATAAGATAAAGACCACATGCAACAATCGCATCTTCCTCTGTTTGATCCATGTCTACTGCTGACGGTGAGCAAAACAGCGCTAACAGCACAGTTCCAGCACAGTCCTATCAGTGTGAATGGTAGCGACACGACACAGTCCCAGCACGGCCTGAGCACAGTCCTATCAGTGTGAATCAACCTTGATAGTGTCTATGCTTCTCTATGTCCCAGCCCGACACTTGTCTGTATACCAAGCTAAAGATCTCGAGTTTGATTCCTGACATGGTCGAAAAATGTATCATTGGTGAAATGTTGGTTTCCCCTTTCACAGTGGTTAATTAACGGTCGGGGGCTGGATGTTGTGTCTGTTCTAGATTTAAATTTGTTTAAAAGTCTTGCACCGATACAATCAGTCAGTTCAGAAAGTGCACGTTCAATACCTCAAATGAATGGGACAAAAGAGTCCTAGACGAGCTCTTGGAGGAAGTACTTGCAAGTAGAATGACGCTGTAGGTTGGCCACTTTGTTCCAAGCACTGGAGAGTCAGTGACGTGTGATATTTTGTTCTCTAGTTAGTGATCCCGTCCCAGTTGGTGCCAAGTACGGCGCGCGGTCGTCATGTATTGTACTCTCGCGAGCTTTGTGTTCACAATCGAGAGGGAAAGTTGCGTCGCTCGCGAGTTAGGAAGTGTGTTGGCATGCCTGGGACATTCTCCAGGGGGAGCTGATAGAGCAAATATACTAAAGTTCGTAACGGTACTTGTTAATTTAACAGAGCTTAAAATATAATATTTCACTTTTGTTGATCTGTTTTATACGCTAGCGATCTTGTGTTTTGAAGACATTTCTGAAACTGCCGTGTACATATTTACATTGGGGATGTTATACTTGTTAGATTTATATTAGAAGTCTATACAAACTTTCTATATTTAAATAGATATCCATCATACTTTTTATCCACATCCCAAACAATTTGAGAAGGCACTGGCACACCCAGAAACTTACCTTTGGGGTGGCATATCATGTATAGAAAGTATACACGTTCTCCAATGGATAGCGATACTATATTGGATAATAAGCCTGGTCGTAAAATGTAACCAATCCATTCTACTCTATATTTTAGACGTTCTTGTCATATTTTAAAGATGCACACCCACTTCATCATTATAACTTGATTTCTTGACAGTAACATTGATGTCGCAATGCTATTGTATTTTTAAAGCTATTTAAGGAGCGTTTCTAGCGTGATCTGGACATTCTCAATATTTATATTAAAAAAATCACCAATATTCTATATCAATATCAGTAGCCTCTCTGTACAAACATGTGTACCACGAAGTAGAAATTTTAAAATTTTGGTAGCCTCTAGGCTATTTCATGCAATTTGTAATGAAGTTTGTTGGTCTTGGAAGTTGGTTGCCATGGAGAGTAAAGTAAACAAGAAGAGTTTGTATTAATATGGCTAAATGTTGGGATTTATTTCTAATAAATAGCTTTTATGTAGGCTATTAATACTTTTTTACCAGTTAATATTTTTTACCCCCTTTACCCTTTTTTATACTTTTTACCCTAAAATATTTTTCCAGGGCTAAGCTGGGTTATTAATGTAAAAAGCTGTAAAAAGGGCAAAAAGACCAACAATAGTAAAAATAAATTTAATCAAAGAGGTCAAAAATGGCAAAATGTCCAAAAATGTGAAAAAATGACACAATTGAGCAAGAATGGTAAAAAGGGCAAAAAGTAAATCATAAACATATAAAGTGTTAAAAGGGGTAAAATAAATAAAAAAACGTTAAAAGGTTAAAAATCCAGAAAAGGGGTAAAAAGTGGTTGTTCGGAAAATACGGGAATAAAGGGTACAACTTTAGGGTAAAAATAGCGAAATGGATCAAATGGGTAAAAATGTTAAACGGCGTGAATGCGGTAAACAAATGTTAAATTGGATTTAATTACAACCAATTATGTATGATGTTTAATTCTTTCTTTTTTATCAGCATAAACAGGCAAGAGTTCCAAGTAGGCCTGTTGTGTACAGCGAAGTTATAACTTGATCTTCAAAATAAAACATGTTTGGATTAATTCTATATTCTGTCATTGTGTACTAATCAGCCTACTTTCGCGTTTTATATAACAATTTAAACCCGGACACGGGGATCGAACCCGGGACTTTTGGCTTAGTTCTCCAATGGTCTAACCACTGAGCTATTCAGGAGTCGTCCTGTGCCCAGGGTCATTCTTCACTCATATTTTAAGGCAGAGTCTATGATGGACGTGTGGAAATCGTCGGTTACAAATGTGTGATTATTAAGATCACGAGCTATCAGATAACGCAGTCACCTTTGACTAGGTAGTTAGCTTATTGCTGCCACTTGTACAATCATTATAATTGTAAGGGATAGCATAATTATCTAAGAATCAAATAGCCAAGGGTATTATATTGGTTCTAGTGAGGATTTACCCGCATCTAGATATCATATTCTGAAAATTGAATCTTAGATGCGAGTAAAATCCTTACTAAAACAAATACTCGTATAATAAATACCTTTGGCTATTTGATTCTTAATTTAAACTTAGTTTAAGATTAGGTTAGTATTCCCTGTGGCTTTATATGCTAAAGATAACGAACAACTTGATAGTTTCCCCGTGCGAATAACGGGTACACCAGCTAGTTTAAAATAAATTTACTAACACATTGACAGCACTAAGTGTTTGTAATAGTTGGAATATATTACACTAATGCGCATTGCCTGTTTAGTGTATAGTAAACTTAAAAATGTAAAGGAATTTTGTTTTTTGAAACTTGTTTTAAGTTTGTGCTTGGATGATTATTTCCCTTTGGGTTCATTAAAAAACTCTTGCACAACGTTTCTTCCGTGTTTTTCAAATTATTATAAATATTTATTTGAAAAAAAAAACTTTGCCCTCGTTTGTATGGTAAATTATTTTGTTTTTATAAGACTTTTTAACAAGCTAATTTTATTGTATTTTTAATATTAAACTTAGGCCTACTCAATAGATGAGTAGTTCTTTGACACAATTTTTGAGTGACATAAGCAATGTCTCGATATAATTTGTATAAATACGCAGCTCGCCGTAACATCGCTATTTATTTATTTAGCATCGAGTCTTACTGCCCGTTTGGGCTTAAGTACTAATTACACTAATGGGTTAGGGATGGGGGAAGTTGAATTTAGAGAAAGTGATCCCGCATTTGTGTGAGGGAAGCGTAAAACCATTTTAGGAAAAACCACCCCCAGTTCACTCGACGGAGATTTGAACCTCGATATTCCCGTCCTCGGCATTCTGGTTCAGCACGATATTAGCGCGTTAGCCAACTACGCCACAGAGGCGGGTAATACTTCTATTAATTGACAGATAGTTGTCGTGGCCTTTATTGTTGATCGAAGCTAACATTTTCACATGTCCACACAAACTTGTGGAACGGAATATCCCGGGTTTGAATCCTGTGTCCAGATACCATTACTAAACCAAGGTTTTTCTTTCGCTGCAACGCTTGTACGCATTCTGGACACCCCTGTTTCCTATCTTATTTTAACTATAATTTACTTACACTTCTGTTTCCAAACTTATTTTAACTATTATTTACTTACACTTCTGTTTCCTATCTTATTTGAACTGTCTCCTACCTTATTTTATCTCTAATTTACTCGGCACCTTGTTTCCTATCTTATTCAAACTATTATGCACACCCTGGTTTCCTCTTACTTGAGATCCCTACGTCTCATTCGACTGTTAGTGGACACCCCTGGTTTAATTCAAACTTGACACCCCTATGTCGACGTCTGTCCAATAAACCATTCCTAGCATCTTATGGTAGCGTGAGACAAATACAACAAGAACTGAGGTCAACACACATCAGCAAGAAGGATGGGCTAGAAACTTATTTCAGGATTTGTGGATGATAGGTTTTCCTAAAAATATGTAATTCAGACTACCAACACGTTCTTAACGAACTCCGAATTACTCATACACCGCTTCCTTTAGACCCCACCAGGATCTAAGTGTTGCCTGAAGCACAACGCCTCAATGGGCTTGACCATGGTTGAGCCCGAGGGTTGTTGGATATGATTCTGTTGAGATAAAGAAACATATTACACTCGATTGTTTTTCCGTTTATAGTCTGAAATAAAAAAGTGCTCCTAAACTGCCAGTCATTGAATTAAGCAATTTAACCCCAGGATGAGGAAGATAGGCCCCTTAATTTACGGATAGTCTTGCAGTTCATAAGGGTATTCTCAAACATGTTATGTAATTTATAGCACTATATCACACTCGTATAGGCTCAAATATAATATATTATATAAATATAATATATTATATAAATATAACATATTATGTACATTATTTCCCTCCAAAAAATGTAAAGTCCAATGTGTGTGCATTTTTGAACGACATTAACTACTCCCAACGCATTATTTTCTTAGTAACGAGTATTAAGTTAATTAAGATGCGGAATAGGTGTACAATCATTTTCTCCCCAAAAGAACTATTTAAAAAGAAAGTTAATTTATTAATAATTTTACACACCACTACATTATTTGAGGATACCAGGAGATATAGTGCATTGTAAGCACTATCTCTCACCAGACTGAGGAAGATCAATGAAAGTAACAACTTGCTCTAGCCCTTACCAGGAGATATAGCGCATTGTAAGCACTATCTCTCACCAGACTGAGGAAGATCAATGAAAGTAACAACTTGCTCTAACCCATACCAGGAGACATAGTGCATTGTAAGCACTATATCTCACCAGACTGAGGAAGATAAATGAAAGTAACAACTTGCTCTAGCCCTTACCAGGAGATATAGTGCATTGTAAGCACTATCTCTCACCAGACTGAGGAAGATCAATGAAAGTAACAACTTGCTCTAGCCCTTACCAGGAGATATAGCGCATTGTAAGCACTATCTCTCACCAGACTGAGGAAGATCAATGAAAGTAACAACTTGCTCTAACCCACTGGTTCTTAATCTTTTTTTTGGGTCATGGACTCTTATGAGAATCTGACAAAGGCCTCTTCCCATAAAAATGAACGTAAATACACACTAAGAATTTTTTTTCTTAGTATCTATCAATCTCTTTAATACAAGAGTGTCTACCCTTGTAAACCCAATATCGACCTTTTCGCTGGTCAAAATTTACAAATAAGGACTTAAATAGTAATGTAATGACCTTAAGATGTGCAACCACTAGTAAAATTACAAAAATTTAATCCGAAAGTCGAAATATTTTTTTATATTTTCTCTCTAATAGGAAAGTGTTGACCCTTATTTATCCAATATCGACCTTTTTCATTGTTCAAAATTCACAATTGAGGGCTTTAATGATAATACGATGACCTGAAGATGTGAAACTGTCAATAAAAGTTTTAACCGGAAGTAAAAATACTTTATAAGAAAGTGTTGACATTTTTTGACCCAATATTGACCTTTTATATTGATCAAAATTTACAAATGACGACTTTAATAGCATTGCGATGACTAGAAGATGTAAAACTGCTAATAAAATTTCAATTTTCTTTAACCGGAAGAATTTAATTTTTTAACTAGAAATAGAAATGCTCTAAAAAATTAAATTTTAAATATTTTTACTGGAAGCCGAAGAAGGGTTTACGTAATTATAGCGCAATTTGCTAGTTAACTATATTGTAGTGTAAATTTATTACATTCACATGGGCATAATATAAAAAAAATCTTTACAACGAATTATGTCTCGCACTTTTCATTTCTATGAAAAAAATCAACTTCATGAAGAAAAGTTAGATAAATTCAAAGTGTGCAACTTCAAAGTGAGCTTTAATAACTGTTCAAAAGTAAAAGTTCTATGAAAAGGCTGCTGTTGCTCAGCACGAATAGGAAGTTGAAGTTGTGGAGTACTGAAACAGCGGAGCGCGCACGTCATTTTTGACATTCAATCTATTTTTATGTTTTGTTTTGATAGCATCAAGTGATGACTATTAGTCAAAGTAGACCAAGTAGTCACTGGCCTGTTGAAGAAACGGGAAACTCTATGATTAGAATCCAAGCTTGGATCTACAATTTTTAATTTTTTGTCGTCCATCCACGGACTCCTTAGGGGCTCAATGGACCCCAGTTTAATAACCCCTGCTCTAGTCCATAACAGGAGATAGGGTGCTTTGTAAACATTAATCTGACCAGAGCTGGCTCTTGACAATATAAATATAAAACGATAAAAAATTGTTTTTGATTTGTAGCTTTGCACATACAATACTTCAAAAAATACTTTATTAATTGGTTAATAATACTAAGAAATATAAAATAATTTATAAAGTTAAAACTAATACTTACCTTGATTTACCGTCCATGCTTAGTTATAAAAAGCACATATATCGAACAAAAGCTATTTTTATTTATTAGATCACTTTATAATGTGCTTTACTTTAATCATGATTATATTTTATGTCTAAAGCGATGAACGAAGCTCAACAAATAATAATTTGTCACCTACCGTATTTTCGCTGTCGTGTTGTTAAATTATTTGTAGCGAACATTACATTTTTAAATGTTTCTTTATTTATTAAGACTGGGCTTAGATTTGTGCATAACGCATAGCTAATAGCGAATAGTGCATGGGACACACATACTGCGTAAAAAGTTGACACACATTACTTTCAGCGATAGCGTTCACAACCGAAATGCAGTGGTTTGTGCACAATTCACAAAGTTGATTTAACTTTAAACTCTATATGCATTGTGTATGGAATTGAGTATGCATAACTTT
The DNA here is from genome assembly GCA_902151445.1 of Timema monikensis. Taxonomy (NCBI): domain Eukaryota; kingdom Metazoa; phylum Arthropoda; class Insecta; order Phasmatodea; family Timematidae; genus Timema; species Timema monikensis. The sequence continues at coordinate 37,863 of CABFVZ010002276.1, read as the reverse complement.
AGTACTTAAAGACGATCAGCCAATGAGAATGCGAGGCGAGTCCAACTGAACACCAGTACACACAACGGTCTGAAAATCTTTGTTCATGTTTCAAATATCTTGTGATAGCCATATTTTCTTTGTTTTAGCACCAGTAACTCCGATTGTAAACATTATGGAAACTCTAGAAACAGCATTTAAATTAAGTTAATTGGTTTCAAAATATACAATTTAATGAATTTTAATTTTTGAGTAAGCCCTTAAAAGAAGTGTTTTTATTTAAATAAAATCGGCTAAGCCGACTTCTAGAAATAAAAGTCAATAATTTGAATAAGACTTTAAACACTACTTTTCGTTAAAAAAGATTTTATTTTTGTTGTGAGTTTTGCATTGTACCTTTCGTGGGCCCTATAAAGGCATAATTTGGCAACAAATCGTATGAGAGTTAACAATAAATGTCGACACTTCAGTTCTGCTTCTTATGGCTTCTGAATTTCTCTTTTTAATTCACGATAAAACTGTGCGTTTAAACCTTTATATAATTTTTTTAAACTTCAACGCTTTCAATCTTGTGAAACTTGCTTCGGTGGCCGCGTGGTCTAACGCGCTACTCTCGTGGTATACTAGACTGCCAATGACTGGGAGATTGAGGATCCGAACGGGTAATAAGTAAGACGCGATGCTAAAAAAACAACTTCTGAAATGTCTTGTACGTTTATAGTCCTCGAACTTAACCACTCGATCTCTGTACATTTTTACTAAAGTAACTATTTCTTGACCCGCCTCGGTGGCGTAGTTGGCTAACGCGCTTGTCGTGTTGAGCTCCACTGCTGAGGACGGGTAGATAGAGGTTCGAATCTCGGTCGGGTGAACTGGGGGGGGAGGGTTTCCTATATGGTTTTCCACTCTCCCTCCACGCAAATGCGGGTTCACTTCCTCTAATTCAACCTTCCCAATTCCTAATCCATTAGAGTAATTAGTACTTAAAGCGTATAACCCGAACGGGTAGTAAGACGCGGTGCTAAGTATTATTAACTATTTCTTTCTCGACTCCATTCCATAATGAAAAATAAGTAGCAACCAAGAAATGGAGTACACAAGACTGAAATCGAACAACACGAACACAACCTTGTCAGGTGGAACCTCCAAGTAAAGCTTTTATGCGGATAATTATGTTGACACAAATGTTGCGCGTCTATAACAATGTTGCCAACATTTCTTTGATGTTTATCGCTTACTGCTGGGAAACTAGTTTTTGTTAACATGTTGCCTGCACGAATTCTGTCAACAATTTTTTAACTGCTCTTTAACGTTTTTTTTAAGACGTGTGTTGTCAATAATAATGCGTTAGTGTAGACTATGATTTAGTTTGTAAAATAGGGTCATAGTGTAACCCGTTAAGGTAAGACCGCTTCTACCTTTCAGTGTAAACAGAGTTTAGGCCATTCCTACGCTATGCACTATCCACTATTTATGCATTATGCATGATTATAAACCCAGCCTAACATAATAATGCCAGTGTTTACTACTCATGATTTTGTTAAAAACCTCAAAAGCGATGGTTCAGGCCTGGGGGGAGGGGGGCGTGGTGATTAAATAGTTGTCTTACCAGTTTCCCCGAAGATATGACTATAGACCATTTCTACTGAAAACTGCAAAGGTCGGACCCCGGGGCTTGGCCAAGCGTGCTAACCGCTCGTCAAATCGTACCACTGATACACGAGAACAAGTTTTCTCGTGGAAACTTTGGCAAGGCACATTAAACGTTTATTTCCTGTGGCTGTGAGGATATTCTGGGCGTCTTGTTTCTCTGAACCGCCAGCTGGGAGCTCTGAGTCACTTCTTGTACCGAGAACAACGGAAAACATATCAGAGCAGGGTAAATACAATTACACTAGCTTTATTTCTCTCTCACGCGTCACTCTTGTCCTCTCTTCCTCCACGCAAACGTGGTTACATTTAACCTTGTCATCCTTATTTTATTAGTGTAATTAAGGTGAACATGTAGGGAATGCGAGAAAATGTCACTATTTTTGCAGTTTTTACCTCAAAACCTTTTTTGGTCAAACGAAATAAAATATTACTCCATTAGAAACATAACTAGTTTAATTTACGTCACATGGTGACATCAACAGCTGTTGAATATCTGTCGAGACAACCTTTTCTTTACATCTAAAAAATTGCATCTATTGCCGTCATGTTCATAAAAGGTGTTCAATAACTATTGAATCACAATCTGAAGAAAATTAAACTCTTTATATTTATAATAGAGCAATATTTTATTTATTGTGATCAAAAAAGTGTTTCCATAAAAAACTACAAAAACAATGTCCTTAGCTCGCCACCTTAATGTATGCGTTTAGCCCAAACTAAGCATGGTTGGGGATGAAAACCAAAATATACTCTCCGTTTATCCTGGAAGTAAGTAAGCTTACCTTTCTTGGTTCTACTATGATCTATCTTATAAAATTGGGTTTGTATCGTCATATAGGCATATATATGTTACCGCCCGAACCCGATTTCAGGACAAACTAGATCGGATTAGGATTAGCCTCAGGATGTACTAGTTTAGCCTAGTCTAAATTCGTTAATCCTGAAATTTTGCCTTAGCTCATAGAATAAATAAGTATAGCCTACGATCTTATTAGGCAAAACCAGATTTATGTTAGGTTAGGTTAGCTGTGACAACATTTGCGTGCGGACTGTGAAAGACGAAACCTGTCCAAGGTCATTTCATCCTCTGGGTTAGTTAGTACTGCCTAAAAACATCAGGCTATATCTGTTGATCCTACAAGCGGCAGGATGGATCAGTTCGAACTAGTTTGGACGGTAACATATTATATATCATTCAAAGTAAGATTCGCGTCTTCCATGGAAGTCCTAAGTGTAAATATCACCTGCTCTGCACATTTGTGGTTGATTATTATGTCCAGAGACCATATTACCAGCTTTTCCAAACTTTTTCAGATGAATGTTGTTAACTCACCTTCATGTAGGTTATATAGGTATCATCAAATAATTCAAGACTTACATTATCTCGTGTAAACAGTTGTTTATTTGTTTCCAAACTAATATTATGTTTTGTTTTCAGGTGAGTATGCAGGTTGATTGGCCGTTTAGTGTTACCGAGTCATCGCTCGTAAGTACCAAGTCCCTCCTCTCCCGTAGGGTTGTCAGACGTCCCGAAAGACCACTTCGGGACACACGACTGTCCCAGTTTTTAACCTTTTTGTTTTGTTAGCTTTTACCCAGCAATCGCTGATATGAAGCCTAAGCGCATAAGTATAACACAATTGGGAAGTCCCGTCTAGTCTATAAATTTAGTGATTGCATTATCTATGAATGTGTACGTCATTGCGTCATTGTGAGATGTAAGTGTAAATGCAGGGATATGTTTGTTTCATGGCACTGCAGTTGATTTATTTATTAAATTTAATTTACAGTGCTAAAAGTCTGAACATACTGAAAAGACGGTGCAAGATGGAGGCAAAATCTTATCGCAAATATGAATACACTTTTAACTTTTGCTTGTCTTAAAAAAATGAATGCTGCTGTTTTCTTTTTCGTAATATGTAAAGGATATTTATTTAATGTGTCATAAAAATTGAACTAAAATTGTGATACTTAAATTTTTTGTCCCTATTTGACTTAGCAAAAATCTGGTAATCCTACTGTACCGTCACTACTGGATAGCAACTGTTGCACCTCATTCTGGGTGGGAAGTAGGGTTGCCAAATTCTAAATGAAAAAAACCCGTTCATCGTCTGGGGCGGAGGGAGATTTTTAAAAATTAGTGGGGGGGGGGGATTTTTTTAAAGTTCATGCCTAAGCATATGAGTGGTTATGTCAAACATTTACACTACGGCTATAAAACAACACGAATATGTTATTAAAATGTTACCAATAATATAATATATTTTATGTTTCTTAGTACTATCATGTTGAATGAATGTATTGTTACCATCAAATTACCACACATCTTTGGTATAAAGAATGCAACACCCATGATTTGAGTCCTCGTATTCAGCAATCCATTCCTTGTAGGCATCCTCAATCCATTCCTTGTAGGCATCCTCCTCAATCCATTCCTTGTAGGCATCATCCTCAATCCATTCCTTGTAGGCATCCTCCTCAAGCCATTCCTTGTAGGCATCATCCTCAATCCATTCCTTGTAGGCATCCTCCTCACTCCATTCCTTGTAGGCATCATCCTCAATCCATTCCTTGTAGGCATCATCTTCAATCCATTCCTTGTAGGCATCATCCTCAATACATTCCTAGTAGGCATCCTCCTCAATCCATTTCTTGTAGGCATCCTCCTCAATCCATTCCTTGTAGGCATCCTCCTCAATCCATTCCTTGTAGGCATCATCCTCAATCCATTCCTTGTAGGCGTCCTCCTCAATCCATTCCTTGTAGGCGTCCTCCTCAATCCATTCTTTGTAGGCATCATCCTCAATCCATTCCTTGTAGGCGTCCTCCTCAATCCATTCCTTGTAGGCGTCATCCTCAATCCATTCCTTGTAGGCATCCTCCTCAATCCATTCCTTGTAGGCATCCTCCTCAATCCATTCCTTGTAGGCATCCTCCTCAATCCATTCCTTGTAGGCGTCCTCCTCAATCCATTCCTTGTAGGCGTCATCCTCAATCCATTCCTTGTAGGCATCCTCCTCAATCCATTCCTTGTAGGCATCCTCCTCAATCCATTCCTTGTAGGCATCCTCCTCAATCCATTCCTTGTAGGCGTCCTCCTCAATCCATTCCTTGTAGGCGTCCTCCTCAATCCATTCCTTGTAGGCATCCTCCTCAATCCATTCCTTGTAGGCATCCTCCTCAATCCATTCCTTGTAGGCATCCTCCTCAATCCATTCCTTGTAGGCGTCCTCCTCAATCCATTCCTTGTAGGCGTCCTCCTCAATCCATTCCTTGTAGGCATCCTCCTCAATCCATTCCTTGTAGGCATCCTCCTCAATCCATTCCTTGTAGGCGTCCTCCTCAATCCATTCCTTGTAGGCGTCCTCCTCAATCCATTCCTTGTAGGCATCCTCCTCAATCCATTCCTTGTAGGCATCCTCCTCAATCCATTCCTTGTAGGCGTCCTCCTCAATCCATTCCTTGTAGGCGTCCTCCTCAATCCATTCCTTGTAGGCATCCTCCTCAATCCATTCCTTGTAGGCATCCTCCTCAATCCATTCCTTGTAGGCGTCCTCCTCAATCCATTCCTTGTAGGCGTCCTCCTCAATCCATTCCTTGTAGGCATCCTCCTCAATCCATTCCTTGTAGGCATCCTCCTCAATCCATTCCTTGTAGGCATCCTCCTCAATCCATTCCTTGTAGGCGTCCTCCTCAATCCATTCCTTGTAGGCGTCCTCCTCAATCCATTCCTTGTAGGCATCCTCCTCAATCCATTCCTTGTAGGCATCCTCCTCAATCCATTCCTTGTAGGCATCCTCCTCAATCCATTCCTTGTAGGCGTCCTCCTCAATCCATTCCTTGTAGGCGTCATCCTCAATCCATTCCTTGTAGGCATCCTCCTCAAGCCATTCCTTGTAGGCATCATCCTCAATCCATTCCTTGTAGGCATCATCCTCAATCCATTCCTTGTAGGCGTCATCCTCAATCCATTCCTTGTAGGCATCCTCCTCAATCCATTCCTTGTAGGCGTCATCCTCAAGCTATTTCTTACTAAAAACACAGTTCCTATCACTATTTTTCTTGCGCGGAGGAGTTTTCGGTTCATCAACTACGAATTCATCTTCCTCTAATAAAATAGTAAACTGTTGTTATTGTGTACTGGAAAAATAAGTTAGTATATTCTAGAAAAGCCCTTCATAGGAGAATTGTTCTGTGACTACACCAGAATTCACTTGAGGTGAGAATATAACTTAATGTGATAAAACAACAATGCTGACTTCTCATTTTTAATACCAACCTCCCGAGTAAGTGAGGATCTTTAACCGCTCAACTAATTCAAGCGTTCTCAAACCATTATAGTACTTTGGACGCAATGAACCACCACTAACAGAAATTACATTTTCCAGTCGCATGAGCCAATGCACTAGCACATAAGTGAAATGAATCATCGGTAACTTTATCCACAAAGTGTTTAGGGTGATATAGTCTTGGACACTAGGCATGTCTGATACCTCTGACTGTAGTGGACTCGAGCCACGTGGAGGGATTACTCGACCATGCTAAGGCCTGGGGCCACACTTCACTTCTTGCAGCCAATGTGTAAATTAAACTGGCTTCCGGCCAGACAGGTTTCAGAAGAAACGCAGTGGAGATTGACGTGGTTTGCTGGACAGCAAGTAGAGGGAACATGTTATTACGGCTTCTGGACAGCAAGTAGAGGGGAACATGTTAGCTTGGCTTCTGTACAGCAAGTAAAGGGAACATGTTAGCTTGGTTTCTGGACAGCAAGTAGAGGGAACATGTTAGCTTGGTTTCTGGACAGCAAGTAGAGGGAACATGTTATTACGGCTTCTGGACAGCATGTAGAGGGAACATGTTATTACGGCTTCTGGACAGCAAGTAGAGGGAACATGTTATTACGGCTTCTGGACAGCAAGTAGAGGGAACATGTTATTACGGCTTCTGCACAGCAAGTAGAGGGAACATGTTAGCTTGGCTTCTGGGCAACAAGTAGAGGGAACATGTTATTATGGCTTCTGGACAGCAAGTATGAGGGAACATGTTATTACGGCTTCTGGACAGCAAGTAGAGGGAACATGTTATTACGGCTTCTGGACAGCAAGTAGAGGGAACATGTTAGCTTGGCTTCTGGACAGTAAATAGAGGGAACATGTTAGCTTGGCTTCTGGTCAACAAGTAGAGGGAACATGTTATTACGGCTTCTGGACAGCAAGTAGAGGGAACATGTTTGCTGGACAGCAAGTAGAGGGGAACATGTTAGCTTGGCTTCTGGGCAGCAAGTAGAGGGAACATGTTATCTTCTGGGTGGCAATTAATGGGAACATCTCTACCTATTCTTAGCTCAGAACAAGGCTGGGTGCTACTGGAGTGTCGATGGCAATATTTTTATGTTAAGAGATTTGCGCAGTCATTTGACCAATACATGTCAAAGTGAGAGTGGAGCTTTAGTGGACAGTGAGGGCTGGACAGTAACACTACACTAGATTAGACCCAACTCCGTGGTAACCTATACTAAATGTCAAACCTCTTTTTTCCTGGTTAACTGTAGTTTGTGGGGTTGGGCTTCTAATCCCGTTTTGGTATATTGAGCGGTTTTTACTAAATTATTTCTCACTCCACACAAATTCGGGTATATTTCTCTTCATTCTTACCCTCCTCATCCCTGCCCCATTAGTTAAAGCGATGCTATCCCGGAGGGGTAGTAAAACTTAGAAGAAAATAAACCACCCCAGCTCTCGAACAACACTGTATCTGCGTCGGTGGGCACGCAGTATGAATGTCTACTTTTAGTCTGGTTTTTCTTCCAACGGTCAAACAAGGTCCGTTCGATGAAAATTGTACTGGTTTACATCTTGATTGCGATTTATTTGGTGAGACACATTTCTAACATCATTCTTAGTATTTTTCACAAAATGTAGGGTGTTCTAGATCAAGGTGTTTTGAAAGATATTTGGTTTGTAAAGAAATTAGGCTACTGGGTAGTGGAGGAGGTTACATAATGACGAGTTACATACCCTGTACTCATCACAATATATTGTTAGGCTAATCAAGTCTCGTAGATTACGGTGGGCAGGACATGCAGCGAGAATGGGAGATTCTAGAACCTTGTTCAGGGTACTGACTGGAAAACCTAATGGGAAAATACCGTTCGGAAGACCTTGATGCGGATAGGAGGGTAACATTAGAATGAACCTGAAAAAGAGAGTTCTATTCAGTTCACCTCATTACATTCTATCTCAAAATGGGGATAGAATGTAATGAGGTGGACTGAATAGAATCATCTCAAGATATAAATAGATGGCGTAGTTTTGTAAGTGTGACAATGAACTTTCGAGTTCCTAATGTCATATAGTAATTAAGGGCAGCACTATAATTTAAAACTAAACATAATTAGTTCAAATTGTCACACTAATTCTGAAATAATATAATAAAACCTACAAATCTATATTTTCAAGACGAAAAGAGTGAGTCTTAAGAACATGCTCTATATACAGCACGATTTGGTTAAAAAATACGACGGGAAGACAAGTATAAAACTATAGATGAAGATATTTCTGAATGCGACTATATTAGTACTGACTCAGGACCCAGATAAAATACCCCGGAACTATCCCCATACCTACACAATGACTGGCATCTATGGCGCTACTCACCACATACTTTGAACACCCTGGAACTATCCCCATACCTACACAATGACTGGCTTCTATCGCGCTACTCACCACATACTTTGAACACCATGGAACTATCCCCATACCTACACAATGACTGGCTTCTATCGCGCTACTCACCACCTACTTTGAACACCCTGGAACTATCCCCATACCTACACAATGACTGGCTTCTATCGCGTCTACTCACCACATACTTTGAACACCCTGGAACTATCCCCATACCTACACAATGACTGGCTTCTATCGCGCTACTCACCACCTACTTTGTACAAACAGCAAATTAACCCCGCTTTGGTGGCCGTGTGGTCTAAGGTGCTACTATTGCAATAGGTTGAACTGCTGATGATGGGGAGATCGTGGTTCGATCCCGGTCTCATGTATTGAGGGTGGTTTTCCCATTATCTCTGCACGCAAATGCGTGTAAATATTTTCTAAATTCAACCTTCTTCGTCCCTAATCCATTAGCGTAATTAATAAATAAGTGTATAACTCGAATGGCTAGTAAGACGTGGTGCTAAAATAAAACCCATAATAAATGCGTGTTACCTTTCCATAGAGTATCCAAATGGGCCCTTTATTTAGCTTAGAACTAGACTTGGAACTAATCTTTAACAAAAGTAAAAGCTTCCAGTAAAAACGGCGTGGGACCAAACCCTTCAAAATGTATATTTTATATAATAAAAACAATGAACGTTTGTCTCAACATCGCTCCTGGTGTAGCAGTAACCCTCATAGTTATTGCACCTGACCGGCAGTCGGGGGGTGGGGGGGGGGGGAGCTACGTAATCAAGATTGTGCAGCCCTTTGTAACATTCCTTATCCATCACTGCAGACCGGGTCCAGTCATTGGAACATAGTACTTGCTTCAATTTGATTAGCTTTCTCGAGGTCCATTTGCCGAACTTACCTCTACCGTAAAAAAATATCTTTATTTATTAATTCACACAAACACTAAGAGTCTATGACACGTAATTTAGCTCTTACTTTTGTCTAATTAAAAAAACCAATGCATCTTTGAATCCTTCCATTATGCTGCTATGAGTGGTTAAGTACATATCATAATGCTAACATTGGCACCCGTCCACACTGGGTAAACATATTTGACAAACATGTTTGTTGAATTTCAGCAAACTTTGTGGTGTTCCGACAAACAATATTTGGTATTCTGTCAATGTGGACGCCTCACTGAACAAAATAAGCTTATGAAAAGGGGAAGGCCTCGCCATCTTTGTTTGTTATAAATGTTTAGCTTCATAATTGCACTTTTGTTTAGTTTATCGCCAGCTGTCTTAACATCTAGTCGGTTTCCATACCTGTTGCTGTGATTTTCAGTGAAGTTTTGTAAATTGTGATTATATCGTACCTGTGTGAGGTTTTGTGGTAGTAAGATGAGTAAGAATTCTGGACTTAAGAAATATTGGTGTTTTTAATTTCAGCTGTATGAGTCAAACCGTTTGTTGTGGGACCCCAAAGGTAAAGAACATTACAACAAGTATAAACAAAATGATGCGCTTGCCAGTATCACATTGGGATTAGGTCAAGAAATATATTAAAATCCTGTTAGCTCAGTATAGAATGGAGTGTCAACCCCCCGCTCCGTGGGGGCCTAAACTGACAGAATGGGTTGCGGCAGAGGATAAGGGGTGTGACTATAAATATGACTGTTGGTTTATAAATGTCGTTAGGCTTGGGTTTTTATGATTTTATTTTACTACCTTGCGGTATTACAAAATGTTATGTTGATAAGAAATAGTAAATTATATGGAATTACTTTGGAGCTCGTGACAGAACGAAGTATAGGCTAGCAAGGAATGCCATGACTGACCTCTAGGTCATTGATTTATAAACTGGGTGTCGCGAAGTAAATAGGGTGTCTCCAACTGACTGACATTATCTTGTCTACTTAAAAATATTAGTTTGTGTAACACGAGGTTTGTGTGTGATTCATTTGTTGCGCGTGCATCCACTATTCTCGGCAAAAAGCAAGAATACCTCCTTAGTGAAAGTGGGGAGCNCCTGAAAAAACAAACAAAAAAACCCCGTAACTCATAGTGTGCTCGGGACTAAACTATAGTGCTGCCATCTTTTATGACTATTTTCATGTGAAAAATTCCCCCTGCTTATCTTAGGAAGAAAAGCAACAGTTCCAAGAATACGGATTCACTATTAGTGGCGTTCTTGCATAAGGCCATAATCTCAGGGCTCAGTAGCGCCTCTGTCGCCGCAGTGTAGTTGTTTCTGCCTTCATATTACTTTTATTATTTTGTTTAGTTGTATAATTGTCCTACATTTTCACGATATTTAATTGGTGGTCATCACTAACAATTTTATAGTTTGGAACGCGAGTCTTTCTTTTGTATCGTGTTAGTCATGGATACATTAACTGTGAGAAAGATAACGATAGCTGATGTCGAAGATGATTGAACAGACGTCGTAAAACTACTAATAACATAACTTAATGTTGAAGCTTCAACAATCAAGAAAGTTTGTTCGTCCTCATCAGGCATTTGCGTTTATACATTGATGATTATTTGAAAATGGCCTTCACGTGGTCTGGCGACAAGAGCAGCCGCATGCCGGAGTGTTTAGTTTGCGGATAAAATCTGTCTAATGAGAGTATGGGGCCAAATAAACTTCTGCCTCATTTTTATAATAAACACAACCACTTCCGAAAAATTTGTAAATTATTTCAGAAAAAGATATGTTAAATAACAAATCAAGACAGGGTGATATGTTTTCTAAGACGTTCAAGGCTTCTGACACAGCTCAGGAATCAAGTTACTTACTATCCGAGATGATTGCAAAACAATTCGATACCGCACTCAGCTGGCGAGAACACAGTTATTCCAGCATGTCGTGCTATCGTAAAAACTTTGTTTGGCCTCCAGTATGAAGCTGAGTTTAAAGGATTCCTTTGTCTGACAATACAGTTGGGTGAAGAATTTAGGATTTATCTGAAAACATGGAAAATTTATGGAGATGAGGTTGGACAAACAAGTGCTATGTTTGCAATTCAGGTTGCCGAATCAACTGATTCAAGTATTCTTGCTCAACTTTTGGCTTACATACGTTTTATTTATGAAGGGAAAATTATTTAACAGTATTTGTGATGCTTGGAAATTCCTAAAAAACAAAATGAGAAAATAATTACTATACATTCTCTTTACAAAAGGAAGTGCTGGTTACAAAAACTGTTGGTGAGGATTTAAAGACAGTTTTAGACAAAGTCGTACAGATGGTAAATTTCATTAAAAGTAGACCTCTTAAAATTAAATCACGCATATTTGGTCATATATGCCACGAAATTGGAGCAAAATACCAAAATCTTCTCCATACTGAAGAGCGATGGTTATCTAAAGGACGAATGTTAAGTCGTGATTATGAGCTCAGAGATGCAATGTTAGTTATTTGAGTGTGAAAATGAAAATGAGTTTATAGATCTACTTAGAAATAAACTAGGAGTCGTCTCGTAGAATGTAATTTTCAGTTGACAAACGATCATCCTGTGTGGCTATATCAGTAGAAATGGAAAAATACCGAGGCTCTGCATCACCTCCTCTCACTCCCCACTCTTCACCTCCTCTCACTCCCCACTCTTCACCTCCTCACTCCCCACTCTTTTCCTCCTCTCACTCTCCAGTCTTCACCTCCTCTCATTCCCCACTCTTCATCTCCTCTCACTCTCCAGTCTTCACCTCCTCTCACTCTCCAGTCTTCACCTCCTCTCACTCTCCAGTCTTCACCTCCTCTCACTTCCCACTCTTCACCTCCTCTCACTTCCCACTCTTCACCTCCTCTCACTTCCCACTCTTCACCTCCTCTCACTCTCCAGTCTTCACCTCCTCTCACTTCCCACTCTTCACCTCCTCTCACTAAGCCCACTAACCCCCATTTCATTCATTCTCCTACTCCAACTCCCCTTCATCCCCCCAGTAAATAACACCATTACAATAAGTACACATTTTGGGGAAATCTCATAATAGATTAATTTCCCACACTTAAATTATTTCAAAATTATGTAAATTACGTTCCTTCCATCTTGGGTTTCAGCAAGCATTTACAAGTAACACAATGTTACAAGCAGATAAACCAGAAAAAATAACTTGGAAACATGTTGTTAATTTAAACATACGAGTATTAATTATACTATTTATTATTAATGATTTATAAGACATATAGATATACACCATTAGGTTAATAAATACCCCGGGAACAACTTATTGAAGAAGGTCCATTTTAATTCGCATGGAAATAGGACAAAAATCATATTTTTCTGACATTTATTTCCACTAACACCGATCTGTATCGAACCCTGAACAGTTTCTGCGATCACTCGCTTCGGTGGCCTCATGGTTTAAGGCGTCACTCTCGCAATAGACTAGGCTGCCGATGACCGAGAAATCGAGGTTCGAATACCGATTTGAAGTACTGAAAGGATTTTTTTTTCCTAAATTATTTTCCACGCTCCTTCTACGTAAATGCTGATACACTTCGTATGTATCAAACCTTGCTCTTCCTTAACAAATTCTAGTTATTAATATATAGGCGTTAAACCCGAACGATTAGTAAGACGGAATGAAAAAAAAGTTTCTGTGATAAGGGCATTTTAACTCTTCGCCCAACATTATTATTATCATCATCATCACTGCATCTTACTACCCGTTCGGTTTGTACACACGCTAATGTGCAATGGTAGGATGATTGTGAGGTGAAATGGAGGAACTACAGTTTAACGTGGAATCCGAACCACGATGGAGACCTGGTACCCGCCCTTATTGTTTATTAAATTTTGATACGTACGATGCACCATTTTATTTATCTATACTCATGCCCCCTTTAAAATGATGAATAAAGTTGCTACTTTTCCTCATGTTGGAAACTCCTTATGCACAACTATTTAATATTTAGTTTGGAGGAATAAAAAGTAATGTACACAATTTCATATGCATGTTTATATATTTATATGTCTTTTAAAATAATACAATTATTGTTGAGGTGCCCCGCAGTGTTATTCCACGCAAGGTATTGTTCGGAAACGAAGAGATATTTTTTGTTTGCGTAATCAACAGGTATGATTGGCTCCACAATGGGATAAATGAAAGAGGGCCGCGAGAGAGGAAAGGTTTGATGAAGTGGATTAACTTGTATTGTGTGTAATTCTAGGAATTTGTAGCTCTGCCATCTGTTGTGCGTTCGTTGCGGTATTTGTAGCTTGCAATCCTTGCACACTTGATGCGATACTCGATTACTATCGTTCATGTTCCCTTTTTACGAAGAATATATTTTTCAGATGATGATGGTGGTGATGATAGGAAAGCCTAAAGGGACTTATAGGTAGGCTTAGAACGTGAAATATACTTATTGCGAATATTAATATTTATCTTTGTGTTATAATGTTATCTAATTAATAAAATGAAGAGTTTCTCTTTCATGAGCAATGATATCTACTAATAAAATTAATAGCCCCTGTGCTCGAACATGTACACCTTAAAGAGTTTTTTTTAATTTACTCAAAACTGGGCAGGAAGAAATAACATGACGAGATTTGTTTTCTGTCCGTTTGAAGCAAATAAAAGCGTTACCAGGGGTACACGGGTGCTACTAATTTTATCAGTAGACATCATTGCTCATTACAAACAAATATATGGCTTTATTTCTCAACTCAAACAATATCAAAATTAAGGCAAAAGGACAAACTAGGGGGATGTGTTACCTTGAACATTCGTAATAAAGTATATTTCACGTTCTAAGCTACCTATCAGTCTAATTAGGTTTCCCTACTATCATCAGTAAAACATGATTAGGAAGGTAAACATTAGAGTAAGTGTAACCGCATTCGCATGGAGAGAGAGTGGAAAACAGTTTAGGGAAAACCACTCCCAGTACACCCATCTTGGGAAGTATCTGTCGAAATATTATTGGCTTCAAAAAATTATATTGTGTTGGAAAAAAATTAATTTAATGTTGTGCAAACGAAAGATAATCATAAAAAAGTTACACTACAGGAATATCCGGGTGTCGATAAACCAAACTTAAATTAAGGTCTGCATCATAGGTCAACAGAAGCTCTATGACGTCATTTTCGTTCCGGACACATAATTGTGAAATGTGCGTAGTTTCTACTTTGTACTAATAGGGCCGATTGATGACGAGTATTAAAGATCTTATTTAAGTCCAAGGACACACGTTTTAATCGTGGTTGGCCATAAAACTCACTAAATAAAATTATTAATTTGATTGAAAACCCCGAATCCGCACCGGTGATCGCATGGCCTAATGTGGGGCTCATGAAGCAGCCAATAGCAAGCTTCCGGTACTTGGCACAAGACATTATTTTGCGCTTTCCAAATTGTTTGATCGTTGAAGAGGTCCACCTCAAGTTTTGGGCACGAATACATCATATGTGGGGAATGCCAGGCCGCCACCGTGGTTCGGATTCCACGTTAAACTGTAGTTCCTCCATTTCATTTCACTATCACCCTACCATTACACATTAGCGTAAGTGCGTATAACCCTAACGGGTAGTAAGACACGGTGCTAATAATAATAATAATAATAATAATAATAATAATAATAATACATCATGTCCCAACCCGCGTGAGTCAACATTTTCTGCTGAAGGTAATGAAAAACAAATACAGATGTAGCATTCTAATAGTAGTGACAAGTTACTCATCATTCATTAAAATAAAAAATTGTGGACTAAAGTGAATGCCATTATTCTCCACCA
>CABFVZ010002276.1:5989-17533 GCA_902151445.1 Timema monikensis | reverse complement strand
TGTCTGTACCTAGAGCAGTGGTGCTATAGCTACCATCTTCTGCCGGCGTGTCTGTACTTAGAGCAGTGGTGCTAGAGCTACCATCTTCTGCCGGCTTGTCTGTACCTAGAGCAGTGGTCCTAGAGCTACCATCTCCTGCCGGTTTGTCTGTACCTAAAGCAGTGGTCCTAGAGCTACCATCTCCTGCCGGCTTGTCTGTACCTAGAGCAGTGGTCCTAGAGCTACCATCTCCTGCTGGCTTGTTTGTACCTAGAGCAGTGGTCCTAGAGCTACCATCTCCTGCTTGCTTGTCTGTACCTAGAGCAGTGTTGCTAGAGCTACCATCTCGTGCCGGCTTGTCTGTACCTAGAGCAGTGGTGCTAGAGTTACCATCTCCTGCCGGCGAGTCTGTACCTAGAGCAGTGGTCCTAGAGCTACCATCTTCTGCCGACTTGTCTGTACCTAGAGCAGTGGTCCTAGAGCTACCATCTCCTGCCGGTGAATCTGTACCTAGAGCAGTGGTCCTAGAGCCACCATCTCCTGCCGACTTGTCTGTACCTAGAGCAGTGGTGCTAGAGCTACCATCTCCTGCCGGCGTGTTTGTACCTAGAGCAGTGGCCCTAGAGCTACCATCTCCTGCCGACTTGTCTGTACCTAGAGCAGTGGTGCTAGATCTACCATCTTCTGCCGGCGTGTCGGTACCTAGAGCAGTGGTCCTAGAGCTACCATCTCCTGCCGGCGAGTCTGTACCTAGAGCAGTGGTCCTAGAGCTACCATCTCCTGCCGGCGGGTCTGTACCTAGAGCAGTGGTGCTAGAGCTACCATCTCCTGCCGGCTTGTCTGTACCTAGAGCAGTGGTCCTAGAGCTACCATCTTCTGCCGGCGTGTCTGTACCTAGAGCAGTGGTCCTAGAGCTACTATCTCCTGCCGGCTTGTCTGTTACCTAGAGCAGTGGTCCTAGAGCTACCATCTCCTGCCGGCTTGTCTGTACCTAGAGCAGTGGTGCTATAGCTACCATCTTCTGCCGGCTTGTCTGTACCTAGAGCAGTGGTCCTAGAGCTACCATCTCCTGCCGACTTGTCTGTACTTAGAGCAGTGGTGCTAAAGCTACCATCTTCTGCCGGCGTGTCTGTACTTAGAGCAGTGGTGCTAGAGCTACCATCTTCTGCCGGCGTGTCTGTACTTAGAGCAGTGGTGCTAGAGCTACCATCTTCTGCTGGCGTGTCTGTACTTAGAGCAGTGGTGCTAGAGCTACCATCTTCTGCCGGCTTGTCTGTACCTAGAGCAGTGGTCCTAGAGCTACCATCTCCTGCCGGCTTGTCTGTACCTAGAGCAGTGGTCCTAGAGCTACCATCTCCTGCTGACTTGTCTGTACCTAGAGCAGTGGTGCTAGAGCTACCATCTCCTGCCGACGAGTCTGTACCTAGAGCAGTGGTCCTAGAGCTACCATCTCCTGCCGACTTGTCTGTACCTAGAGCAGTGGTGCTAGAGCTATCATCTCCTGCCAACTTGTCTGTACCTAGAGCAGTGGTGCTAGAGCTACCATCTTCTGCCGGCTTGTCTGTAACTAGAGCAGTGGTCCTAGAGCTACCATCTCCTGCCGGCGAGTCTGTACCTAGAGCAGTGGTCCTAGAACTACCACTCCTGCCGGAGTGTCTGTACCTAGAGCAGTGGTCCTAGAGCTACTAGCTCCTGCCGGCGAGTCTGTACCTAGAGCTGTGGTGCTAGAGCTACCATCTTCTGCCGGCGTGTCTGTACCTAGAGCAGTGGTCCTAGAGCTACCATCTCCTGCCGACTTGTCTGTACCTAGAGCAGTGGTGCTAGAGCTACCATCTTCTGCCGGCTTGTCTGTACCTAGAGCAGTGGTCCTAGAACTGCCACCCCCTGCCGGCGTGGCGCATGGATCTAGGTTTGGCGCTGCAGGGAGATGAAGTTACTCTCGGTGTAATCAGATTAGTGAGACTCGTGTTATATTAATAAGACTCGCTTGGAGGAGGATCAAATTAGTGTTGCTTGCTTCGCTCGCTCCCCGATTACGGGCCAGTAGCTACAAACTGTTGAGCCGCTGCTGGCTCTCAGGTGTTCCAACACACGCCGTGAACTTTGATGTTTTTACTCAGCCTCCTAAAGCATCTTTGGTAATAATTTGTTTATTTGAAACTCCTAGATAAACAAAATGCTATGATTCAGATATACAAAGCTTGGGGAGGAAATCAAGCGCGAGAAGAGGATAGGAATCCCTCACACCCAAGTGCATCCGACTTTAGTCTGAACCGCGAGACTAGTGCTTTACAACGTTGTGGGTCTGTTTACTATCACATTTGTGTATATTTGCCTTCAATAACTTTCTAATAAAAATAGTTGAAAAACTACTCCTGGGTAGATAAATTGAACCGGGGCATTAGTCTTAGTGGGCCATTTCTACCCCATTGGGCTATCCAGTATTCGTCCCGTTCTCAGACTCATTTCATCACTCACAGAGTGAGAGGGCGAGTTTGTGATGGATGTCTGAATCCACGCTCAGGTTACCTTGGTTCTGTTCTCTGTCCTAACTGATTGGTGATTGGGTGCTTCCTCGTACCCAGATAGTGCCAGAGTTGGGGGTTTGACTCTGGGTTAAGCTACTTGTACGCAGTGTACTCAGACAAGTCTGTGTTTGGTATTCTTCTCACGTCATTGAAATAAATCTGACCATTTTCTGGCTATGTGCTGAGGTGGTAGCGTGTGAGCAAGGTAGCGAGGAAAGCCCCCGAGGGACAAGGGAATGAGCCGGGTCTGGCTGTACTGCCCCGGGCAGGGTACACCTGCGGCCGGAGCGTGAGAATCTTGTCTTGACCACGGCTACAGACAAGGATTTAACATTTTAAATTTTGTAATCAAATACTGGGATATGGAAGAGAAGCTATAGCTAGAAAATACTTTTGAAATAAGGTAGAACGTTATCATTTGGCAAACGGTTAGAGAACAACTCCAGATAATCAAACAAATCTTAAATTTTGAAATTTATACGTGGTAATTAGACAAATGGGGAGAGAGATGTAAAGGGCTTAAAATCTCCAACAATCTATTTTCTGTGGGGTAGAAAACTTAACAAGAAGAAATTGAACATTTTTAAATGGTACCCCAGCATATAAGAGGAAAAGGAAAGAGGGGGCTGTATAAAATCACTTTAAGGTGTGGTAGAAATTTTAAATTTGGCAGGCAGATAGTAAGACTCCTCCAAATAACATAACAATAATATAACGAATTGGAGAAATGACTAGGGTTGAAGTGGTCGACATTTCCAAAACTTCTACATAAAACACGCCTCTGTGGTATAGAAGTGAAATTTTCAAGTGGGCTTAGGGATTATTTCAAATAAACATAACGGTTTGAACATATTAAATTTCAAAATGTAATTCCGTAAGAAGTAGAAAAAACCTGTTAGGAAATATAGAAAATTAAATTTTCCAGGAATGTAGTTTTAGGGAACACACTGAATAACATAAGTATTAAATAGTTGGTATCAGTGTGATGGAAGAATTAAGTTGGGGTTGTTGGTGTAAGGATCACCCAAACCGCGATGAATTTACTTAGTACAGCGTCTTACTACCCGCTGGGGTTATATGCTTAAGTAATAATTACGCCAGTGGGTTAGGAGTTGGGAAGGTAATACTCACTTGGTGAGTTGTTTTACTGGCGGCTAGTAGTACTCACTGGTGAGTTGTTTTACTGGCGGCTAGTAGTACTCACTGGTGAGTTGTTTTACAATGGTAGACACTACGTATTATTAATGTACTTAAAGTCCTATATTTTTGTGGTGATTTTTATTGTTTTGTAAAGCCTGTTATTATTTTTAAATATACATATTTTTTTCTAAAAAGGTTAGAATTTGATATTCTAAGTGGTCATCCGTTCATGCGTTTATAGAACTATTGTGTTGACGTGTAAAAAATCTAAATTAAAAAGTGCTCCTGTCATCAATTCTAGCATTTTATAACACTTCATTTCATATCACGTATATTCTGCGTGCACAGTGAATGATGGCTGAAACATTGACACATGGGCTATGTTTGTCCAAGAGTTCTTAGACACATTCACTATTTTCAAATCTACAACACACTCATACGGATTACATTAATGGTTTTAATCATTTAACGGTTACACATTCAGGGTCATTTTTCCAGTTTTAAAACATGGTTGCTTTGTCAATTTAAGTTTGGACTTATCTCTGCGACTAGTCACTATATCCCATTTATGCTGTTTACTACGTATATAATTATCTTTCCCCTCTTTTCATTCGGTTTCTCATACATTCTTGTTAAAACTTCATGCAACTGTTCCAATTTGCTCTCTCTGCTTCTTCGTAACTTGAAGTGGAGAAATAGAGACTTTGTGTAACACTGGCTGCGCGAATATTAAATTATTATTATTAGCACCGCGTCTTACTACCCGTTCGGGTTATACGCACTTACGCTAATGTGTAATGGTAGGGTGATTGTTGTAGGGTGATTGTGAGATGAAATGAAGGACCTACAGTTTAACGTGGAATCCGAACCACGGTGGCGACCTGGCATTCCACACATTCACGCGAATATTAAAGTTGTATGCTCTAGTCTAAGACATTAACTTGGTTGATTTGAGGGGCAGCAGATTTAACTTGGGGAACCCGCTTTGATGACCGCATGGTTTAAGGTGCTACTCTCGCAATATACTCTATTATTACTATTATCGCGTCTTACCACCCGTACGGGTTATGCGCACTTACGCTAATGTGTAATGGTAGGGTGATTGTGGGATGAAATGAAGGACCTACAGTTTAACGTGGAATTCGAACCACGGTGGAGGCTTGGCATTCCACACATTCACAAGTTGTGATTAATACACGTCTTGTCAGAGGTTAAGGAAGTGTTTGGCAATTTGATAAATCTGTGCTGGGACCGGGGATTGAACCCCGGACCCCCAGCACAGAAGTCCGACACCTTACCTCTAGACCGCCAGGTCAATCCCGCAATATACTTGACTGCCGAAGTTAGGGAGAGCGGGGTTCGATCTCGGTCGGGTGTACTGAAGGTAATTTTCCCTAAATGGTTTTCCACTATCCTTCCACGAAATGGGTACACATACCCTTAATGCAACCTTCCCAATCTTTAACATAGTTGTGTAACTATTACGTCCAACCCGAACGGTTAGTAAGACGCGGTACTAAAAAAACTTTTTGGGAAAAGGCTACTACGAATAAATTAACGGTCTAAATGATCACGATTAATTCCGATGGTTAATTTTGGTTTCAAGCGCTCTCGAAAGTAAATATTACGTCTTAGGCAGCGTCTAGACCAGCGAGCCGAGCCTCGTTAACGTCGGATAAATGGGTTCGTCGGAATGCTCGCAGCAACCAGTGAATGTCGGTATATGGACGGCTCGGCTCGGCACGGCTCAACTTTCACTGGACGGCGCTGCAACCGAGCCTCGAACCGAACTACTTGCAACTTTAAATTCATCTTTATTTCTAATTAAACTTCCGTCACACGCGCTTGAAATATTAGCTGGGCAATTGCGTGTTGTAAATTTTACTACACCTTTAAATTTGGTTTGATTTTGTTTTTAAATTGACATATTAAATATAACCGGAAACTCGTTTTATAATAGGCTGAGGGATATAAATAAAAATTAATTTAATCTTTACAAATTAGAGAGTATATTAAAAACAATATTTTCAGTTACACGATTGCTCGTGTGTTGTAAATAAAGTTTTTGCACAGTTGAATTATGTTTGAAACTGCCTCTGAGGAGAGAGGACCAAACAATGAATATACTGCCACCCTAACTAGAGTTCGTGGGTAAATATGGCCCAGCCTACTTCACTGGCGTAGTGGTCTAACGCCTCGATCTCGTGTTCAAGGAGGGGAGATCGGGGCTCAAATCCTGGTCGGATCTATTGAGGGTGGTTTTTCATGTTAAGTTTCACACTCTCCTTCCACGCAAATGCGGGTGATTACCTCTAATATGCTTTTTCCTCATTGCTAACCCAGATACCTTAAATAGCTGTTACCGACAAGTATAGCGGTTGTTAAGAAACGTATAAATGTTATTGCGAGTTATTCCTGCTCACTCTCATGGGTTCTCTTAAACATGAAACTTTTTTTGTTACACTTTAGGCCCAATCAAAATAATTATATGCTTAATAACTTGATGACATTAGAAGTTTTTGTATTGACCACTAATTTCTTGAAATTTAAGTTTAGAGCAAACTATTACCACTATATTCAGTTTGCCTGACGTATATTTGAGTTAATGACCATCGTCTGTCTTGTCTTTTTTTTCTTTGTTGCAAGATGTACATAATTATGCTGCAGCAGCCAATTTTAAGGTTTTTCTGTTATTATGTGTCATCCACCGAAGTACACGACTTTATGGAGCAAACTAGGGCTCGCAGGAATGTTGGAGTTCGGCTCGCGACGTGGTTGAGCTAGAGATGAAAATTGTTCGCGGTGGAGGGTTTAAATTGTGGAGGTGGCACCTAGAACCTATTGTACTTCAAAATATAGTGTGTTAAGAGATGAGTGGGTTATAATAAGTGTGGTACGCCAATGGGGGGGAGGAGTAGATAGAAAACACGGAGGATAGGGGGAGATAGAAAAGTCGGGCAAACCTTAAAATTAGTTTATTTAACTTATTGATGGTAAAAAATTGAAGTATGATTTATGAACATAACGGGCTTACAAAGGCTCGCATTCATTTGTTTCTTTGCAACTCTTTTTTTAGCACCGCGTCTTACTACCCGTTCGGTTTGTACACCCATGTACTAATTACGCTAATGTGTTAGGGAGAGGTAAAGTTGGATTTACAGGAAGTTCACCCGCATTTGTGTGGAGAGTGAGTGGAAAATCATTTAGGGAAACCCCCCTAATTGCATCCGAATTCAACTCCGATCTCCCCGTCATCGGCAGTTTAGTCTTGTGAGAGTAGCGCGTTGGACCGTGCGGCCACCGAAGCAGGTGTTTCTTACTACTACTGCTACTACTACTACTACTACTACTGCTACTACTACTACTATTACCATTTATTATTATTATTATCATTATCATTATCCATTCAATAATTTGAAATTAATCTACAGAAGTAATAATTGCACATTTTCCGTCTCAGATATCTAGGCTCGGCTCGGCTCGGCTCGGCTCGCTAATCTGGACGCAGCTTAATGTATAGATAAAAGCAATGTCAAACAAATCATGTTCAGTGGCCGCTCCAACTTAGTTCAATGGCGAGACGTGTGAGCCAATATTGGGAGAGAGTGTGACTCGGTTAGCTGCCGATTTACTGCACGTAAATAAAGACAAGCATGTTTTGTTATCGCGGACTGCATCAACATAACGGGTTTCATTGGTTGGGATGAGACTAGTTGCTTTCTCACTTTAGTTTCAACTACGGAGCTATGCTCTATCCGACACTTGTGCGACCTCTCTTAACAACACTGCTGAGAAAATAGTGGCTGGTACAAGCTAATAACTGTGGTATGCTCCATCCAACACTTGTGCGACCTCTCTTAACAACACTGCTGAGAGACTGGTGCTGGTACAAGCTAATAACTGTGGTATGCTCCATCCAACAATTGTGTGACCTCTCTTAACAACACTGCTGAGAGACTGGTGCTAGTACAAGCTAATAACTGTGGTATGCTCCATCCAACACTTGTGGGACCTCTTTTAACAACACTGCTGAGAGACTGGTACTGATACAAGCTAATAACTGTGATATGCTCCATTGAAAAACTACACGATCATAACTAGGCCTAACTATGGTAAAATATGGTTCGGACCCGAGCCGAGTTATGTGCGTAAACAATCACGTGTTGGTCTGGAAGCGTTTGGCTCGGATGAGACATCAATTGGATTGTGGATTTGCAGGAGTTTGGTTTGATCTCGTATTTATAGTTTCACTTAATATTGCAGGTTAATTCTAATTACCTAAAAGCCTAGACATAAATCTCAGATAAGTGTTGCTACACACCTATGTTAGGATTGCGTCTCTAATTTAAATATTAACGTGGACGAGTCAACTAACTGAAATAATTCAAGTAAAATTCCATTCTTAAAACCGTTTTCGATTCTATCTGGAAAATTATTTATTTTATTTTTATGAATGTTATTCACATTATTATTTATCAATAGTAATAATAATTATTATTTTGCTATTATTATTTACTATTATTTTAGTAGTAATAATAATAATAATAATAATAGATAATTACTATTATTTTGCTATTTAAACTGCAAAAACACTGTCATTTTCTAAAGTCTTCCACACTCCTAACTTAATAGCGATTAAAATAAAGTTAAGATAAGTAGAAATAATAATAATAATTACGTATTATTACGTTATTTTAATTGCTATTAAGTTGTGAGTGTGGAAGACTTTAGAAAATGACTGTTTTTGCAGTTTAAATAACCAAAATATATTTTGGCTGATAGTTATAAAATATTTCTTCTATAGTTTAATTTCCTTCGCACGGTGATATCAATAGTTGTTGAATATCTGTCATGAGAATAGCATTATATCACAAACATTTTAAACGAAGAGATAAAGTTTTCATCAAACTACAATACACTCTTGACAGAAATTCAACAACTGTTGATATCACCATGTGAAGAAAATTATACTTTAGATTTTTACTGAAGCCATATTTAATTTTGGACAAATAAATGTTTTGCTATAATAATAATAATAATAATAATAATAATAATAATATTTAGCACCGCGTCTTACTACCCGTTCGGGTTATACGCTTTAAGTAATAAATACGCTAATGGATTAGGAATTGGGAAGGTTGAATAGAGGAAGTGAACCCGCATTTGCGTGGAGGGAGAGTGGAAAACCATTTAGGAAAAACCCCTCCCAGTTCACCCGACCGAGATTCGAACCTCGATCTCCCCGTCCTCAGCAGTCTAGCTTAACACGACAAGCGCGTTAGCCAACTACGCCACTGAGGCGGGTTGTTTTGCTATAAATACTGCAAAAACACTTGCCTTTTCTCGCGTCCCCTACATCCCCACCATAATGTTATCAAAATTACTAGTGTAAACAAATGGTTTTAAACTCTGCTTGGACGACCGTACACCTATTGTAAACTATCCTAGTTGAGCTCTCAGAGAGAGTCTGAATCTCCGTGGTAGCTGCAGCCACGTGTGAATGGACCAGATCTGACCTGGACCGTACACCTATTGTAAACTATCCTAGTTGAGCTCTCAGAGAGAGTCTGAATCTCCGTGGTAGTTGCAGCCACGTGTGAATGGACCAGATCTGACCTGGACCGTACACCTATTGTAAACTATTCTAGTTGAGCTCTCAGAGAGAGTCTGAATCTCCGTGGTAGCTGCAGCCACGTGTGAATGGACCAGATCTGACCTGGACCGTACACCTATTGTAAACTATCCTAGTTGAGCTCTCAGAGAGAGCCTGAATCTCCGTGGTAGTTGCAGCCACGTGTGAATGGACCAGATCTGACCTGGACCGTACACCTATTGTAAACTATCCTAGTTGAGCTCTCAGGGAGAGCCTGAATCTCCGTGGTAGTTGCAGCCACGTGTGAATGGACCAGATTTGATTGAATTTCATTGCCCGGGCGAACCTTTTCAGGTTCCTTGGAACCTATTACGAATGGCGCTGGTTCTTTTGTTTGGTTTTTAAATTGTACCGTTGTATTTATTACTGTTTTTATATGGCGAGCTTACCACA
The DNA here is from genome assembly GCA_902151445.1 of Timema monikensis. Lineage (NCBI taxonomy): Eukaryota > Metazoa > Arthropoda > Insecta > Phasmatodea > Timematidae > Timema > Timema monikensis. The sequence goes on along the minus strand of CABFVZ010002276.1, from coordinate 7,840 downwards.
ACTGGTTACACTATGGCGCAGCTTATAAGATAGAGGCATAGTATAGTCTTATCGGCTACAGGTATATTTATCACAGCTCTTTATTACAGAATATTTTAAATTTAGTATTTGTTTTTAAAAATATAACATCCAAAGATCCTGGGAACGTGGTCAAACTCGGCCTCCTGAGGACAAATGAGGAGCTACTTGAATAAATAAGTAGCAGCTCCAGCTTAGAAAACTGAAATTAACGGCTGAAGAGCTCGCTATGCTGGCCACATGACGCCCTCTATCAACAAATATTGACACTACTCGCCAAAATACGGTGGGCGCTCGGTCGGTATAGCTCGTTTGGGAGCTCACGCCATGGAGTTTTTTTGGTTTAAAATAAAATACTCACCCTTTGAACCCCAAAATTTCCATTTTTCATTTTAATCTATCATGTTTTTATAGTTGTATACATTATACACACACATCACCGTATTTACAGACCCTATAATTTGGCGTGACATTTTTGAGGGTTTTCAAATTTCATCCCCTAAGAGGGTGGGGAGCGGCAGGAAGGTAGTAGGATTGCTCTAAAGAACCATAAAATTAAAAGATTTTGAGATTTCAAAATGGGTATTAAGGAAATTGAGTAGGGGAGGGCTATAGTTTGAAGATCACTTTTTAGATGAGGTAGAAAATTATAATTTGGCAAAGAGGTTTGAGAGAGAAATACATATAACCAAATTACTAAGAGGGGATTGGAGAAAAAGGTTGAGGGAGGAGAGTTCAAATTTTTTAAACTAATAGTAAACGATTACTTCCCGATGGGGAATGCCCAGGCCTCCGCCGTGGTTCGTATTCCACGTTAAACTGTAGGTCCTCCATTTCATCTCACAATCACCCTACCATTACACATTAGCGTAAGTGCGTATAACCCGAACGGGTAGTAAGACGCGGTGCTAATAATAATAATAATAATACTTCCCGATGTGGTAGAAAACAGAAATTTGATAGGGAGTTAAATATCTACAATAAATACTAAGGGCTGAAAATGGTAAATTATGTATTGGGACTTTGGGAAATGAGTGGTGGTGGTGGTGGTGGTGGTGGTGGTGGGGAGGGGAGGTCTTAAAAGGGGGAAAAAAAAACACCTTTTAGGTGCGGCGGAAAATTTAAATTGATGGGTAGGTTCGTTCCTTCATGATTCCTAAAACCAAAATAAAACACTTTTTGGTGCGATATAAGGTAGAAGTTCGACTTTTAAATCAATAGACATTCTCAGATGAATATATCATTATTATTATTAGCACCGCGCCTTACTACTCATTCGGGTTATACGCACTTACGCTAATGTGTAATGATAGGGTGATTGTGAGATGAAATGAAGGACCTACAGTTTAACGTGGAATCCGTTAACGTGGAATCCGAACCACGGTGGCGACCTGGCATTCCCCACATTCACAAGATGTCTTGTCAGAGGTGAAGGAAGGGTTTGGAAATCGGATAAATCTGTGCCGGGACCGAGGTTTGAACCCCGGCCGCCAGCATAGAAGTCTGACACCTTACCCCTAGACCACCAGGTCACCATGAATACATCGAATTTCAAATTATAGGCCCGGGAAATGGAAGAGCTCAAAATTGATACAACTATTACTGAACACTACTTTTCTTTGTGATTTTTACCAATTTTAACGTTTATACTATTTTTATATTTACTTTCTACCCTTTTTCACATTTTCCCCTTTCTACCCTTTAAATAATTTTTGCCTAATTTTTTACCCTTTTTGACCTTTTCATACTTTTTACTCCTGGTGACCTGGTGGTCTAGGGGTAAGGTGTCAGACTTCTATGCTGGCGGCCGGGGTTCAATCCTCGGTCCCGGCA
>CABFVZ010002275.1:56304-129561 GCA_902151445.1 Timema monikensis | reverse complement strand
AAACATGGGATGATTGTAACGCTCACCTTATGCTGTCCCTGTTGACTCGCATGGAATCGACTTCACAACACAAGACACCACCTTCAACGCGCACTAAAAATATATATGTATATATATATTTTGTTTCTAGAGCAATCTATCTAAGACTTAACTTTTAAATTTAGTATTATGTTTAGTACTAAAAATATTATAATCACTCAGTAATGGTAAAACAAAACAACATAAACATTTTAATATAATCAAATGCCTAGATATGATTGAAATATTTAATATATTATTAAGAATTGATAGAACAATAAAAGTACGTGGACATACTGAGCTTATCTATTATTTGATTACTTCATTGGGCATTGATGTTTGATAAAATGAGCCAAAATGTGCATTGAAAAATCAATGATTTTGAATTAATTATATATGTTTATATCTGTGTATGTGTGAGAGTACACTCTTTTTACGCAATTATATGGGAGAGGACGAAAATATTAAGAGCTACATGTGTGTATGTGTGTGATAGAAATTTAGAACAGATATTTGACAAACGCCTATATGTGTTTACATGTGTGAAAGAGAGAAAATGTTTATGACATATATTATAAATATGTGTGAGAGTAAGATAGTTGTTTCGAAGAGAATATGTTTATGACATGAATATTTGTGTGTGAATGTGTGGGGGAGAGCGCATTAATGGGAGGTTAAGATAAATGTTCTTGTAGTTATTGACTTTAATGTAAATAACATAATAATAAATAAAATTGCATTTTTCTTTATATGTGTGCATTCCATTTCTATCATCAAGGTTTTCTGATAAAGTACTTCCATGGAATGAGAGAGAAAATTACACGTCCATCTGGCAAAGAGGAAAGGCAGATAGGTTGAAGGGAAGGCGGAGTCCCTCTAAAAATGGTGAGAAAAGAACTAACTACATCAAAACGATGGGATATAGGCGTCACTTCGAAGGTTGGCAATTAATTAAAAGAACAATGGCTGAACAAAGAACTCCGAAGTAAAAGCTCAACATTAATTTGGCCAACGTAAGTCATGTGGGTAATGACACTGACACGCTACCTTTAAGGCTTTGTAAAGGCGTCATTTATATTTAACAATATTGAAGGACGTTTAAGGCTATTCAAGATCAGAAATTCATTATTAAAATTTCCGAGGATAGATCTAACAAATTAACTCGACCAATGGACTAATGCAAAGACATTTGATTACATAATTAGTTGATATGCATGCTTATAGTTTACTAATTAAAACTAAATGAGAAAAAAGGTTTACATTATTATTCGGTAATAGTCCAGAAATTAGAATTTAGCCAAGGCGTAAAACTTGTTTGTCTGCATTAATCAATGTGTATCACAAAATAATACGTAATGATTGTCCACAAGCTTGGTCAAACACAACTAGTAAAATATGTTCCTGTATACGAGATTAACTTGGATGGCTCAGTACTAGAGTATTGGCACACAATCAAAATGAATCAGATACAATTCCCGTGTCTTTATTGTCATTTTTCACTTAATTTAATGGTCTCATCAGGTTTACTTGTGACGGGGAAATAAGATTTGAATTCAAGTTTGGTAAAAATAATTTTGTTTTTTAATGAAAAAATTTCCCAATTCCTCTCTACACAACTGTATAGTATACCATCTTCAACTTTAAAGTAAAAAGGTTGATGTTTTCAACATTCTCTATCGCACACCATAGCAAATGTCTTTCTAACAGTCGGATATTTAAGTTTAAGTTCAAAATAACTTTTCAGTTAAGGTTTGCTACCCTTTCTCATTACTCTTGGCTTTCTTTCAATTCTTATCCATACACTAGTTTTTATCACTACTCCTTGTGTGACTATTTTTCCTAGCCCCCTTCTCTCCCTGTTATAAGAAATATTATTATTATTATTATTATTTTTATTAGCACCGCGTCTTACTACCCGTTCGGGTTATACGCACTTACGCTAATGTGTAATGGTAGGGTGATTGTGAGATGAAATGAAGGACCTACAGTTTAACGTGGAATCCGAACCACGGTGGAGGCCTGGCATTCCTCACATTCACAAGATGTCTTGTCAGAGGTGAAGGGAGGGTTTGGTAATCAGATAAATCTTTGCCGGGACGGAGGATTGAACCCCGGCCGCCAGCATAGAAGTCTGACACCTTACCCCTAGACCGAAGAAATAATATGAACATGTTTGAGTTATTTGAAACGTCATAGTTCTTGGAATTACTTATTAGAGATAATAATAATCTTCCACCACATATTAATACCTGTTGGGACTATATGCATATCCATTTAACTAAGCGAATTGAATCAGAATGGGTAGTTTTGAATCTAGAGGAAATGTACCCGCGTTTTCATGTAGGTATATTGAAAAATCATAAATAAAAACCATCCTTAGTACAATATTCCCACCTAAACAAATATATCATGCTATATTCCATGTCAAACACTCCTCTAAATTCCAATTTGAACAAAGTTGTTAGAGTAATTTTCGAAAAGTTCTGTTTTTTTTAAAAATTACCCTTAATTTTAGGGCTAAGATATATTTTGTTTGGATAGCAAAAGTATACCTACATAAAATCTAAATATTAAGTGTGAACAAACACTATAATACAGTTTCGGTTATAGCCCCAGATACAAATAAATAGATCAATGGATGAAAGGGCATTCGGGGGGAGGTGTATGCTCACAAGTATTTTGAAAAAGAGTCAAACGGACACATAGAGATACAGATAGACATGAATGCAGAAAGACAGACAAACAGATAAACATACATGGGGACATATCCATTTTTAAACCCAACTTTCTTTGTTTCGCGTGCACATAAAAAGTCAATATCCATTTTAATATAGTTTTTATTAAAATTACAATAATTTATCTATAAGCATTTGTAAAAATAGAATTTAGGAAACCATGCTATGATAAGTAGTGTGATTTGCTCCAGTTTAAGAATGGTGTTTGTGTTTTGATATAAAATGTATCATCAAATTAATTCTATGGGCAATCAATGTCCAAAAGGAGTAAGGGCTGTGACTTGAGTACTCCATCTTCTTTGGTGAATGATACTTGGCACCCCTCTCAAAATCTATAAAAATATGTTTATAATATTCCTACGACACAAACTCTAATCTAACTAACCACGAAACTTAGCTATAAATATACAGGTCAAGTATTGTAAAATACTTGCAAAGCGTCGAATGAATAAATAAATACTAAAAATAAACAATAAAATATACCACTACACTATGAATTAATGAAGCTGTCGTGTTTGTGCTATAAATCTATTTTAATGTTTCGTTCAAAAGACACTACACCGATTGATCTGTAATTTTGAGTGGGCATAATTCAAACGTTCAAGATAGGATCATAAAAAATACTTATACTACTTAAACTAAAACATCAACCTCACTACCTGCCTCCCCCTCTTCCTCCCCGAGACGTATGTCCTGAACCGCAGGGGTTATTGACCTGCCCTTTAAGTGAAGGGCACCCACAGGTGCTGGACTTTAAACACACCCAATCCCATCTCACAGCCGCCCCTAACATACCCCGGACGAATCTCAGCAACCACTACATCGATTGAGATACAATTTCGCATGAACTTAACTAATTAAAACTAGTTATGCCATTTAACATAGGTTACTAACCCCACCACGCTCCTTCCTAGCATCCCCATACGTATCTCCGGAGCCATTGGGGATATAGAATCACCCCTCGGATGAGGGTTACCCATTAGTGCTAGAATTCAAATGGTCCCACTCCCACCCAACTCAACTTCCCCAGACTTAAAGGCTATCTGGAACTACTGGGGAGAGGGTGTTGCCTGAATGTAGAAATATTATTTCAATATTTAATCACACATAAACATTTTTTGTTAGCATTTGTTAATCAAGAAACTGATACATACTAATTATCCTAATGACAGGCAACACATCCGGTTTATTTACAGGCCTAATGAACCACTAGTGTCTTATTAACTCACAAGCAAAAACCGCATATTAGAAACGTAATATAATTTCAGATGAGCAGTTTTAAAAGAAAGAAGTATTTAGCTTTCACCCCATAAACGCACATATTATATCAGTATACTTCTTCCACACAAACCTAACTTAATACAGTCCACAATCCTTAGACAATTTCATATCCAAAGATATTATATATGACTGAACACAATATACTAATAACTTAGACTATTGTACGACATTACATCAGGCTTCAAAGTAACAAGAGATTACAAGTTAGTACATTATGAATAAATTGAATATCAAGATTAAATTGTATGTCACATTTAGATCTCCATTTCTCTAGTGGCTAGAGCACAAGTATGGCCATTGGCCATCGGCAGTAAATATTAGGAAATAGTTGACTAGGTAAACTCCCATAGCTAGATAGGCATACTCAAAATTACATATATTCCCCAGTAAATTTAATAAATTCAAGAGGTAAATAATAAAATTGATATGCTATGTATAATATTTTAGGCTATTAGTGCCTTTAAAATAACTCTGGATTGACATTAAATGTGCACTCTCCGTTACCCTGGAAGCTTACTTTGATTGAGTCTCCTAAGGTGTTTGTTATAAAATAGGGCCATCGTGTAATTGGTCAAGATAAGACAACTTTCAGGATAAATTGAGTGCACCTGGTAGCTCCACTGATCAATAATGAGATATAATTTAAGGCTTTTCTACTTTTGGTGTATCTAGTACTCGTAATAGATTTTATATTCATCATAGCTTATCAGAATTAAAAGATAAATATATTTAATTTGCGTTTTTGATATTTTATTCTCTAAGCATGCTTTGTTATTGTATTATTACAAGAGTGATAAATTAAGCTAAGTTAACAAGACAACTCTTTTGTTATTTTATTAATAGAAAAAACGTAAAAAGATTTGTATATTCACGATTTAATATGCATGAAAACCTTCCATTTACATTCAAATGTACACTTTTGTTACCCTGAGAGGTGCCAGTCATACCTGAAAAAATTACATAATGGTTCTAGCTTATGAAAGATACATTTTTATTAATATTTAGCACCGCGTCTTACTACCCGTTTGGGTTATACGCTTAAGTACTAACTAAGCTAATGGATTAGGAATTGGAAAGGTTGAATTAAAGGAAGTGAACCCGCATTTGCGTGGAATGAGAATGTAAAACCATTTAGGAAAAAACTCTTCCAGTTCACCTGAACGAGATTCGAGCCTCGATCTCCCCGTCCTCAGCAGTCGGGCTCAACACGACTAGCGCGTTAGCCAACTACGCCACCGAGGCGGGTCATGAAAGATACAATAGTGAAACCTAGAACGAAAAGTGTTATACCTCACAGAAGAGTGATATATCAGCTACGTTTACTATAACATTTTAAAAACAATGTATTTTTGATCTTACTAATAAAATTTGATAGCATTCAAATAAAACGTTAGTTCTCTTAATACAAAGGTCCAAAACGGCTAAATGTTTTAGTTATTAAAATTTGTTAGGGATAAACTATTTTTTTAACTATACTCCAATATTAAATAGTTTTTCTACCGATGATATCAACAAACCTTAGTGAATAATAAATACTCCCATCGCACGATGAAGAACGTAAAGAATGAGTTCATTGGGCACCCAAAACAATGGGAATGAACTAAAGTGGTCTTACCTTGTGACTAGTGTCTTACCTTGTGCAACAAAATAACAACCATTTATCAATGTTGATTAAAAAACAAGATAGTTTATTTGGTAGATGTAACCTTATACATATAACGCGTTTTAACCTTGAAACTAATTTAATAATTAGAACGTATGAATGTATTTAAAACTATTGATAAAAGCCATTTCAAACTACAAAATAGATAGGTAATACCAAGAGTTTTACATACCAACAAATTATTTAACTCATTTCTGACGAAAAAAGAAATAATGATACAAATACATTTGGGCAACATTTATCAAAAGTACTTCTATTTTGGGTGCTGTTCTAGAATAATATAAATTATTTGGAAAATGAAAGCAGATTACTAAATAATATTATTTGCCTGTATTTTCGCTCGCATTAAACAATACTTAAAATAATTCGACAGCTTAACATGCTAAAAAGGAATTAAAAATAGTTAAGAGCAGTACTTTATGCTCGTATGAAAATTCACGTAGAAAAAAGTACTCATCACGATCCATTTCCACTCCACAAACCAGCTCATATCACGTGCCATATTATGTATATACTAGCCGTGGTAAATGTTCACTGCGTATGCAATTCATATTACCTCTGTCACTGGTGAGATATTATGATGGTATAAGGATTACAATGGTTTCATGTAAAATTAGTAGTAGGGTACAATAAATAAATCCCATCTCAATCAGATGAGTACTTTTTTACAAACAGACATACAGACAAACCTCCTACATATTTATTATTTGTTATTCTTATGTTTTATATTATCCAGAAAAAAAAATCTCAAAAAAAGTTAGAATGCGCTGATACACCTTAAGTTTATTACATGTATATATCTACTATCTAAGTATAAAAAATGAAGTAATCAAACAAAGCACCTTATAGTAAGAACCCTATACCACCAAATTAAAATTTCCTATTGGTTTAGTAACAAGAAACAAAACTAAATAAATCTAATTCACAAGTAACAGCCTAAAACGATAGAAACAATACTTACATTTAAGATACAAATGCAAGCACGCTAAAAGGGGCTATCTCTCATGAAGGCATTGTTGCAGTGAACACTAAAAGATTGTCTTAATATATTTTCAAATAAATAAAACTCAAAATATAATAATAAACAAAATTATTAAAAAACTGAAAAACACCAACATTAAAGATGCTAGTAGAAGCACGCTAACAGTGGCTCTCTTACGTGGAAAAGATTGTTCCAAGGAAGGGAAAAATAAATAACTGTAGTCTTAATTTACTAACAAACTGACAAAATTAATAAACATAATTTAAATGAAAAACCATATAAGTAAAAGATACTTAAATCTAAGAAGCAAATTCAATTACGTTAACAGAGGATATATTATATGGAATAATTGCTGCAATGAAACCTAAAGGTAACGGTTTTAATTTATTCACAAAGGAACAAAAATAAATTAATACAATTTAGATTAAAAACCTTTAAATTGTTGAAAAGTAACATAAATTAAAGAGGTAAATGAAAGCACGTGAACAGTGAGGCGCTTATGTAAATACATTCACAAAAAGTACATGTTTGGATGTACAGTACTATCAGATAAATAAATCAAATAAATCTAATTTAGAGGAAAAACCATAAAATAAGTTAATTAATTCCTTAATTTAAGAATAAAATGCAAGGTCATTAAAAACGACTATCTTGTTTGCACTCGCAGGCACTATTGCAATGAACTAAAAAAGACTTAATATAAAATTATTATTTTTATTCACAATTTACACGTCAAACCATAAAAATAACTGAAGAATTATCTAAGTTAAGAGTCTAAATGTAAGAACAAGTAAAGTGGTTGTCATACGTGTAAATAGCGTTCCAATGAATGATTAAATGCATATTTTTTTATTAGACTCTAATCACTACATTTCAACATATATCGTATTTTATATATGAACTGTGCACTGTATGATATACATGCTTTACTTTTAAATTATATAATTGAATATAAACCATGATTTATATATATAAATCAATTATCAAATGCAAGGTAACAGGTTAATTATGTTTATTTTCTATTATATAAAGAAACATCTACCTTGTAATGCGAATACATCAAATAGTTGAAAATACTTTCAAAGCCCTTGTTTCCAAGGTTACATATTGGTTTATTAATATTGCCCTAATCCCTCGTTGCCAAGGAAGCTTACAAAGACGATGTATACATTACGAGGTAATATATTTGAAAATTGTTACAAATCAGACTATATCAGTTATTACAACACTGCATCTCACGCAGATGAGATAGCTGGTAAATAGCATACCTGTATTCTGAAAATTAAAGAGTACAAAAAAGGTGGTCTCGTTTCGATGAAACTAGTACTTTTTAAGTTTACTGGAATAAGACAGAATCAAAGGCATAGACAGTTTTAATGTTTTATTATATGTATGGATTTAAATAGAAATATTATCTATATAATATGCCACAAATAAAGGAAGATTTTAACATTTATTATTTTAAATTTCAAGTTTTGTTGATGGTTTGAACATTTTGTTTTGGTACTTATAATTAGCTACTGACATAAGCTGCAGAGTACATTTTCTGTTAAAATAATTTATTTTGACTCAATAGTATTTAATGTACAATTTAATGTGTCGGTGCATCATCATACAGTATATATAGTTTGTCGGTGTACTGTCATACCTCCTAGAGGTAGTTAAATGGGAAACGGTATACTGACTGGCAAGGTAGTCTCTACTGTAGGTATACTGGTTTGTATGAACATTGTAAGTGCGCTCAGGGTCAGACTGAGCAACGGTTTTACTTTAGGTGTATTGTCTAAAATGTGCAGACACCAATCGGTACAGCACCCTTACCTTAAGGAGCGAATGCTGTTATGGGTGCGGGTACAATCTAGGTTAGTACCCGATATACTCTAAATTAATTACTAAAATAAACAGTATATTATTAACCTTGGTTGACCAAAGCTATGACGGGAAGCTGAGTTATAAACAGAATGAACCCTCTGTTGACAAGATAGCTAGAGCATGGAATATTGGAACATGGAATGTAAGAGGAGTGTGTGGTGGGGAAAATGAACTGTTAGAGAAAATGATTGTGAGTTGAATTGATATTATTTGTTGTGAAGCCAGAAGAAAATAGAAATGTGTGTTTATGATGTGTGATGGAAGACTGACACTGTGATCAGTTGTGGATGATTAGGTAAGGTGAAGTCAGGGAATAGGTTTAATCCTAATCCCAACAACTATGCTGTTTATCAGAAGGTGTCAGCTATAAGTGTCATCTAGACTTTAATGGGTACATATGAAAATATTCATTCGTAGAATTATGTTGGTTGCTGGTTATGCTCTGGTAGAGAGTGAATAAAATAATTTGAGTTTGGAGTTTTGGAAGGACCTCGATGAAGTCCTAAACGCATGTAACCTGGGTGAAAGAATAACATAGTTAAGAGATATAAAAGATTGGGTGGTTACTCAAAGAAATAACTCGAAAAATATATCAGGAAAGTATGATAATCTCAGGATGAACGAAAATGGTAAGGAGTTGGTGAGTCTTGTGTTAATAAAAAGGTGTATTTGTGCCTTACACATGCGTTAATCAGCAATATATTAACTTTATGCATGGAAAAAGAGGAATCAAGAACTATTATTAAATTTGTGGTGTATAATGAGATACTTAGGCGTTTAGTAAATAATACTTGGGCTGTGCGTGGAGCTGAAATGGGAACGGATCACGTCCTAGTGTTAGTTGAATTATCTAAGAATGTTACGAGGAAGCGGCACAATAGTATTAAGAAAGAAAGAGGGAAAGTGGAAAAATATCAGGGTAAAAGGGTGAGAGTGCTATATGAAATACTGCTGGGCGAAAAGTTAAATTTACGATAACAAGAATAGAATATCGAAATAATGCTAATGACATATAAAGTCCATGGAACAAAAAAAATGAGACCATATTTGAATACAAGAACTATGTGTGTGTGTAGCTGTGTTGTTGGAAAACATAAAAAGAGATGCATGGTGGAAAGAACATGTTGAATAAACTTTTAGAGATAAGAAAGAATCATACAAATGGATGAGTTTTGGGAAGAGAGAAAGAAAACGTTAATAGTTTGTGGGACCTATACAAATAAAAAAGGATGAATGCAAATAAAATAGTAAAGGAGTGTAAGGAGCAAATGAGATTAAAATAAGGAGAAAGAATGTAGAATAATTTTAATGGAATTAAAAATCTGTTCTGGAAGTGGACTAAGAAAACGAAACCAGGGGCGCAAGGAAAGAGCTATGGCATTCAGAATTAATGTTGTGATATTATCTGGGATTCAATCAATATAAGAGAGCGACGGAGGGAGTATTTTGGGTAATAGTATGTGAAAATATAGATAAAGTATCAGATAATAGAGAAATGTTACGATGAGTGGAACAAATGACAAGGCGGAGGTGTTAAAAATCTACAAAAGTGTTAATGAATGGCAAAGCTGTGGGTCTAGCTTAGATCAACAGTTCAACCCTCCCCTATGGTTGTAGCGTCCTTTCTCTATCTAACCAGGAACTCCCCAGAATACCACCATAGCGTGAGTGTCGCACAAAAAGTAATACACGGTCAGGGATCTTTAATGATCACCACCCTACCTAACCAAACCCAGGTGTCAGGACCTACCCATTTTACAGCATAAGGGAACATGTGTTCATGTTAAATAAAGCCCTGACATTAAGCAAAACCACGAATAGTAATAATATTGGAATCTCGGCTGGTTTATTTATAACAGATACAAATATAAATTTATAATAACACAAGATGTATTAAGACTGCGATTTTTATGCAATATATTTGACATATAAACAAAATATGAATAACTCTCCAATTGACAAAAATTATAATTAATTTAGAAATTATTGAATTCAGTGGCAAGTGGCAAAAACAAATAACAACATAGAAATAATACAATAATAAAACTAGAGATTATTCTAGTAATATACAACATGATAATAGGAATTTTATAAGAAATATATAAGTGTTATATAAAATTCAAATGACTAACGACTAACTCGTCAATAAATTGCATATGGAAAAAGAGTTATTGTAATCAATGGTTATTACTTTCCTTCAACACTAACATCATACTGCCTTAATCGTGGCCAACACCAGGTTCATATCTAAAAATAATTTAATTGGCATGCTTGTGCGTTAAGACCTAGCTCTCTGGTCAAAACTAAAACACCAATCTCCAACATGATCGGAAGGATCAATGGTCATTTATTTATGCAAGCTCAAAACAAGATTAGCCGTAGTAAACAGTTATTACTAAAAGTATTTCCGCAACAGATTATCAACTCATAAATCATAATATTCAAGCGCGAAAGACATAATATAAATCAAAGTTAACTTTTTGAAATTCAAAAAGAGACGGCTGCATATTTATAGTTAAAGATACTTATGTAAAATTAAAAAAAAAATTATATGAATCCCCAACATTATAAAACTTACATCCTAATATGTTCCTTGGAACTATTGGCATCAAAGAGTAAAGAACATTGCTAGCCACTTGCTCATATTGAGATTGAAACAGTGGGGGAAATATGGAAGGAAGGTATAACATAAGAGTGATGTTATTCACAACCAATGAGTTCTCAGATTACCTCATCGGCGCCTGCGCACAACGCCAATAAGTATCAGATGGAGATGGGGGTTGGGCACACTTTGCACTTCAGCTCCAACAATATTCACAAGGCCACGATTGCGCATTAAGCACTAGTCTGATTTAGGCCTGTGGAAACAATTGCACATCACGGCAAGTCTTCAGATATTGTTTGTCGTGAGCGGTGATCAGAGTTGTCGGTTGGCATGTTTTCTTGCTCCATACGTAGCACCAGTTTTTCAGTTAAACGGGGTAAGTGCACAATGTACGCTTGGTGGCAGAGGTCTGGTGGTTAAAGTTTGTAGCCACGGTACGGTACACAGTGAAATGCTTAAATGTCGGGATATGGTACTACTTAGCAGATTGTGTGAGTTGTTCCATTTTTGTGCTGGGATTCTTAATGTTCCTAAAGACTGGAACAAAACTGTCGCTGTTGATTTGTAAAGAAGCAAAGGCAATAAGAGTGAATGTAGGAATAATAGGGCAATTAGTTTGTTGATAATTCCAGGCAGAGTTATGAAAGAGTCTTAATCAAGAAAGTGCGTGAAAAATCTGCAGACAAGATTTGGGGTGTGTAATGGAATTACTTGCCAGATAGGGGTTTCATGAATCAGATGTGATGATCATTTGTAGATCTGGAGTAAGCGTAAGATCGGTTGAATAGGCATATGGTATTGAATGTTCTGTAAGTATGGTGTGTATGAATGGTTAGTAAACGCAATTATGGCATTGTATGAAAGAAGGGAGAAAAGCTGCACTAGGGACAATGGGTCAATGAGATAATTGTTTGGCAATGAACAGGGTGTTTGACAAGGTTGTGTTATGTTTCCATGATTGTTTAATGCATTCATGGATTAGTGAATGAATGGAATTTTTGATAATGCGGTTGGTAAACATAATTATGGAAAGTGTTAATTTGAAAGCATTGCTATATGCACATGATGATGTATTAATTGCTGAGAGTTAAAGTGACTTTCAAAATGCATTAAATCATTTAAATGTGGCTAAAGGCAGAATGTATCTTTGTATAAATGTATCCAAAGCTAAAGTGATTGATTTGAATGTGGACGGATCAGGAAATGATTGTCAACTTAGTATAAATGTAAAATTGCTTGAAAAAAGTTATTTTTTTTTTAGTATCTGGGAGGAATATTCTGTAAAATTGTAAGGATAGGTGGTGAAATAGACAGACGAGTGGAAAAATCTCGGAAATTATTTAGATTTATGTGGCCAAAGAATGAAATAGTATCAAAAGAGACAAAAATAGCAATATGTATAATTTTTTTAACGCCTATATTGGTTTATGGATGTGAAGCGTGGATTTGTACAAAGTAACACAAGAGCAAGGAGAATGTGGTTGGAATAAGATAGCTAATAAATATATGTGTAGAAACTCTTATAACGGTCACAAATGAATGGATACTGAAGGAGTGTGGTTTTAAAGGTAATCCTATACGCCAGTGTGAAAGAAGCGTCTTACGTTGGTTTGAGCATGATGAGATAATGAGTTTGGATCGAGTGATAAAGAAAATATGTATGAAGGTAGAAAATGTTTGTATGAGAAGGTAGAAGTAGGTAAATATTATAGACGAATGTGTGAAAAAGATAAATAATAAGCGTTTTAAGAATGACTCACTGTTTGGATTTTGTTGAAACGAGAGGAGTATGCAAGGATAGGGGAGAGTTGAGAAAGTTAGTGAGAATGGATTAAGTACGCCGTTTTTTTAGCTAATTGCATGGATTATTGCCTACCCTGTAGGGAACATTGTGATTATTTATGTATGTTATAGTATATACTATAATATACTATATATAATATATAATATATATAATATACTATATATAATATATAATATATATTATATATACTATATATAACATATATAATATATATTATATATACTATATATAACATATATTATATATATAAATTGTATATAAGTATATTATTAACATAATAAAATACATAAATATATAATATATATACTATATATAACATATATTATATATAAATTGTATATAAGTATATTATTAACATAATAAAATACATAAATATATAATATATTGATTCAATATTGTATATATGTGTTAAAATATATTATATAACCTATGTAATAATAAAACATACATACGATATTATTAACTCAATAAAACTCTTATATAGGCCTATAATATATTTATTCAATAAATTATATAATGTGTATTAGATTATTATGCAGAAAATTCTGAAAATTACGTTAAATTTTTAATGACGTGTTTTCCAGGATTGTGTGAAAAAAGATTAAGGATTATAACAAACAACAAATTTTGAATAAAAACTATAAAGTATAACATAAATTGAATGTAGCTATGAAAGTGATTAACAAATACAATAACTACAACTAAACAAAGTAGCTTACATTGATTACTATATATATCATTACAACTTCATTGTAAACAATATTTATTGTAAAAAAATTCCTTGTGTGCAGGTAAATATCCCTAAACCGTGCTAGGTTCTATTTTTATATCTTCACATCTTGAGCTGAAGAATAATGGCTAAATTCAACATCTAGCCGTCCATGGGTTAACATGAATAGAAATAGTTTGATAAAGAGTGTTTTGGAATTTCTGATCTTGGAACTTATATCCATTAGGCAACTCAGGCCAAAAGCTCTTTGGGGTGATTTCTGAGGCTTAAACTCCCTTACGTGTGAGCCCAGTGCACATGAAACAAGGAGCCAACCCCTCACACCGATGTAAGTTTGTCCAAGATGGGTTTTTTTCCACAGCTGTCTATTGATGATAGTGTTGATGAAAGGCACGTGGCCATCGGTCCCTAAATGGCCCGCTACGCATGTAATGTGCATTGTTACGGTCAGAGGACACAGCCATGATGGCTAAGAGGAGCCTTGCGAGAAGATTTTCTACCAGACAAGTGGTTAACGAACCCTGACACGGCGGATAAATTTCAACCTTGAAAAGTCTTTGACTTATATAATGTGTCAGACTAGTGACGTAGCAGAGTTATTTTATGTTGGCCTCCGGTTTTGCCCTGTAATAACTTTCAGCTTCTTCACTACAACCTGTGTACTCAATATACCTTTGCAAAAAGACTTACTTACAATGAGTTTGCTTCATATCATTATTGGAAAGTTAAGAAATTCCCATGCCAAAAGCAAGTTTTGTTTTTGTCAAGGAACACCCTGGAATAGGAATGGATGATCCCGTCAGCTTGGTATATACCGTACACCCAGATATATCAGTGTGTATTAATTTAGAGTGCGGCTCCATGTCATCAAAGGTCCAACTTCATTTCAAAACTTACGTACTGTGTGTGACGTAGCCTACGCCACCTATACATTATTTTGCAAAGCTCTGGTAATTTTAGAGGATGATCCACCATATAGTAGTACTTTATAACAAGCCACTTATTGTACATTTTCTTCCTCACTCAAATAGCTGCCCTCCATAATATTATTATTTTTAGCGTGAATGATCCTCTCACACTTTGGATCAACCATAGGGAATACATTACTGAAGTTATTGAACATAAAAACAGAACAGAGAAATATGTAGACAGCTTTGACCTCAACGAAAATAGTTTTAATGCATGTTATAGTGAGCTTAACAAAATTGCTAAGTTATCTATTAGACAAAACTCGCTAGGACTTGCATCTTATTCAACCAGACAATTTATAAGCATATGTTTTCTATAAATACTATTTGAGAGAGATGACAAACGACCAGCCACTACTATTACAAACTTTTAATATAAACAAGCTTCTTTTAAATACAATACAACTTATTGTATACTTAAAAGTACTACTACTATAGTGTTAGAGATAAAGTAGGAAATGTGTTATTTAAAATGTACACGAAAATTTAAGAAATACTTTTATAACTAATTTGTTGTTGAGTAATTTCAGGTTTGAGGAATCTATTGCCTTTGTAATGGTTTTATCGTGTAAAGGTTCTACATTTTTAGAAGAGGGAAGAACAGCGCATTTGCTATTTAAATTATCTCTGAATTTTTTTAATGTCCAAATCACCATGCGCAACATATCGGAGAAAGGTTTTAAAACAAAACTACTGCAAAAAAAATATTTCTAAGAGACTGTAAGGAAGTTAGAGTAAAATGTTACATGATACCTCAATCTAAGATTCAGACAGAACTCTGAAAGATCTCATAACTATGTGCTCATAGAAGGTGCCCCCGTATTGTTCTCAAGAGTCTTCCTACAAAATCAACCGGCCTTCTGCTATAGCTGATGAGGTCAACACCTGCATGAAAATATCATACATACCCAAAGCTGTGAAGCTCTCTCCGTCAACTTACACGTCCATCTGTGCAATGACCATATCTAAACTTATTTGTCAATATATTACTGAAACTTGGCAATGGAATCTTCACAGAGCACGAAAACAAAGTATCCTTGAATAATTCTCAGGTATGTGTCATGATCAAGGACATTCATGAAATAGTAAATTTTATTCATTCCGATGTATATATTTTGCAAAACAAGTCTCTTTCGTAGTTCCAGAGCGTAGATATTTGGGTTCCAAAAAATAAATTGGATAGTCAAATTAACACATTGATTTCAGACCAATTATAAATAACGCTCCATACTTACATGTACCCATAGTCACTACAAAGACTGTTGTTTCTAATTTACATAATTCATTCGGCTTACTCACGCTACAATCAAAATTGAAAAACCTAAATTTTTGTTATGAATAATGAACCTACCTAGGTTGCGTAATTTGACCTTCTCACTGGTAAATATAGCATGTAAAGCTTAAGAGGAGAATGTCACGACATATCGCGCTACGAGAGAAAGGGGCATGATACCAATAATCCCCTTAGTATATCATCAAACCTGTCCTTCTAGCTTAAACGCCTGCAATTTACTATCAAGGGTTGCTTCGCGATGACCAGTAACACGGCGCAAGGACAAATCATTAAGGGGGAAGGCTTTGATCTCCATGGCAAGTGTATATCCCATATACAATTAGTGATATGTGGCGTGTTCCTGTTTAGTCCTAGCAGAAACCTGCATCTGCTCACACCAGATGTAAAACCACTACTGACATTTACATAAAGGTCCTAATTTACACGTTGTTCTTTAAATTCCTTCAATTAATACAAATATTTTGTGTGGCTTTACTTAAAACCGACGAAAAAAACCACTAAATTTAATTTTTTGAGTATAAAGATGTATCTTTCTTCTACTTTAAAGCTTTAATTATGGTAATAACTACCTTATACGTTGCGTTATTTCTTCTCTGTGCAAGGAACTAAAAATTCTGGGATTAGAAACCTTAGCATTTAAATGGACATATTTTTAAAACTGATATTAACACGAGCAAAGATGCGGGAAAATGCTAGAATTAGAGTGATTGTCGGTGAGAGTTTGAATGTGTGATTGTGTAAACAACAGATATCAGACAAAAATACCATATTTCAGTGGATTTAAGATTGACGTACTCGTATCTATAGAATTTCTGTTTGGATTTGAGGTGAATACTTCCCCTAGGTAATTAATTTGTGAATACTCAACAATTGTACTGACTTTAACGTCACTGCTCAGCACCCTAATGATCTATATCTCGAGTTTGGTTGGAAGAACAGTAGCGATAACTCAAACATATATCTTTAAGGCCAACATTGATTACATTTTACTTTAATATTAGTTTTATTCTATAGATATTGATAATATCTATCAAAAGTGATGGCTGCAGATAGCATGACATGATGTATGAATATGTTATACTTGTTTTAGTAATTTTAATAGCTAACTTCTAGTGTTCTTCCTACCAAAATCATACTATAGTTTATCAATGGCCTAACGTATTCCCAAAAATAGTTTTTACTATACAAACAAAAACCCCATAAAAACTGATTTAATAGCTATCAAGCTATAAGTAAGCATGCACAAGTACTTAAACTCCCGTTATATGTGAAAAATCACCAATCATATTGGTTTTAACGTCATTCACTAGTTCAATAAAGACATAGTTATTTGATAACAACTTAAAACTTTTCCAGAAATATTAAACTCATAAAATTAACTCAATTAAATCGATTCAGTAGTTATATATTTACAAGCGGAATATAAAGAGTCAAAAAAACTATCCTAATTTTTTTATCACAATCTATGAATTAAAAACAGTCCACTAAACCGAATTATGAATTTCCTTAGATTTCTAAATATAGGCCTATTTTTTTTTAGGAAAGTACCCCATTAATAGTGCGCTTTAAGACAAAATCTTGAAAAAAAATCAATCTATTTTTATCTAATTCGTTAGAGCCTAACATCTTTCATGAAAAAATTTTGAGGATATAAAAACTACCAGATACAAATTGATTCAGGGGCTCTCTATTTAGAATCGAACATGAAAATGCATGGAACCTCTTCTTTGTATAATATATATTACAGAGAATTGACTACGCCTCATAGACATTTCTTTGATATATAAGATCTTAATTTAGTACGAAAAAAAGAAGATTAATTTTGTGACCTTAGAAACTAAAAATCATCAAATTTAATTAAAAACACATTTAATGCAAACAAATTACATTTAACTACTATATTTAAATTCCGCATGAAGGAAGCTAGGTAATTTAGAAACAAAATAAAATATTACTCTTCGTAAGCGAGGCAGATATGAAAACGTTTCATAATAGAACGGTACCAAATTTGTCTGCGATAATATTTAAAAGCCTTATTGTTATATAATAACCAGTATATAATATGAAATTTAGTTCTGCATTTAGTAGACGTCCAGAACTAGTTGGTTTATCCTACCACAAGTATCAATCGTATTGAAATAAGAGTAAACAAACAAAATTTCACCTGATCTTGTGGACAATTAATGATTGTGGACAAGGACACACACATACCCTACACACGACCAAAATGATGACGCTACACTGTGCAATTTGTTACCCTCATTTCATTTCCCCCATAGAAGTAGGCACGTAACCTCAAGCAGCTATTCTAGTTTAGCTTAACTGTTTAAATGAGGTCTGGGATTGAATCCTGGATGATTATGGTAAGGGTTGTAATTTTTTATAAATTATTTCTCACTTCACATTTCATCTAAGTTTTAAACTCTAACTTTCATACAAATTGACATATTTGACCGATAGATTTAAAATACTAAATATATTTTCTTGCGTATTCATACGTTAACCCAAATGAGCTGAAGTAATAACTTTAGATAGGTAGGCTATTGATAATACCTTAAAAATAATAACACTAGTAGTATAGTATAACGTTATTAATGTTGACAGAAAAATAAATATTTTTTGTATTATAAAATATAGTAGCCCGGATTGATGGCAAGTGCGCCGCTAAGAAGAAAAAAAGTTAATTGAACTTGTCAGTGTTATTCAGTTTGGCATAGAAAAAAATTAATCTGATAGCTTGAATATTTACTTTCTTTAAAGTATTTAAACACAAATATTTCTTATGTCTGGTAGCTGTCATTCGATATGTCGTGTAAACTTTGACATCTGTAATATAAATACAATTATATTCTGTCAATTAGTCAATTACTATATGGGTCTATAATAGTAGAGTCAATAAATAGGCTTAGAAAGGATATATTTATTTACATGTTGACCCCACTATACTTATTGGACCTGTGGGGAGAAATCTATATCTCCACGGGGAACCTGTTAAGGTTGATAATTTATTCTTCAACAGATCTAAAGCAAATCTTTTGGTATATATAATAAAGGAGAAATGTTTCCATATTTGTTTGAATAGTTTTTAATATAAATATATAAACATTTATTTGTGAAACACAAACAAGCGTAAATAAGCTACTTTTAAACTATAAATTCTCCCAAACACTCTACAATGCATAACTATTTTCATGGAACTTTATGTTACCACGTATTTCCTATACCATACAACATAGATAGTATTTATATTGTTTACTAGTTATTTCAGAGCTTAGATTGATCCAATTGGGACTAAACAATAAATAGAGGAACCAGAAAGAGGGGAGGGGGCATTATTTCTCTACATTGAATAGTTTATTTTACAGATGATTCATGGACTCGTTTATAACGTTAATATAGTAAATGCTATCGAAATAAATACGCTTCAGGATATAGATTTGGCATAGAAAGTTTTACACTGGTTAAATGGATTAAAAGTAGGAAATAAGGACAAAATTATAATAAGATAATTGTTTCATTATATAAGGCATCCACACCAGGAGCTACGTAATCTAAATTTTCAAGGTTGTAATAAAAGAAATTGATGATAACGTGTAGGTCAATGCTCGAATCTCATTCGGGTGCATCGAAAAATGACATCATTTATCACTATGGTATTACCATCTTTACTCTTTACAAATGTTGATAAATTTTCATCCCTACTCATTAAATTTAATTTTTAATAAGCCTATGCTAAAAATTAAAATGGCATTTTATTTATTGCAATCTTTAGTCCATGGGCCTAGGGGAGTCATTTCCTTTTAAATTCCCCAATCAATCACGGTTTTCGTTCCCTCCATATACACTATTATAGTCTGAATTTCGTTGAAAGAACAGCTTAGAAAATTCAAACATACTGTATTTCTTTACAGCTAACATTGATAACACTTTACCATATAATTTGTGTTAATTTATAGATATTACTAATATCTATCAAAAGCGACCGCTTCAGATAACATTATTTGATTTATGAATGTATATTTTTTTAAATGAGTAAATATAGTAGCTGATCGATACTGTTCTTTCTACGAAAATCGGTGGATAGTTTGTTGTTTTCCCTACCTTGCACAGGTGCGTATATGTTAAGGTAGAGGCAGTCCTCACTCTGGTTCTTCAGATAGGGCAACAGTCTCTTTAGGTAAGCCAATCTCCCACGTGGCATCTTCTCCAAGGCGGCCGTCTCGTTGGCAATGTCCGGTAACTTCTGTGGGCACGCGGGTCCCGGCTTGTCCGACACCCTAACCCCATCCCACGGTGAAGGGGTCCTCGTGGGGCTAAACCTGTTCGACCTTACAGGGGGTGTGGCGTAAGGTATCCCGTAAAATACCTCGATGGGCTTTAGGTGACGCTGGTTTTCCATGGGCAACACCAGGCCCTGGAGCCTCCCGTACCTCGTCTGGACAATCCTGGTGCTCATGATGGCCCCGGAACCACCAACACCCGCGCAGCACACGTGCCACAGGCCTACTAACTGCAGGGCTTGGATCCAGTAGTGGAGGACTACGAGATAGGATGTCACTCGCTCCAAAAATGGGGCTCCCATAACGCACCGCGATGGTCACTCGAGGCAGAAGGGTAGCGATGAATTTGAGCTATGCATCTGAAGGAATTTATTCCCATGCAAATTTGTATTATATCTCAAGTTCTAAAGGAAAAACCCTACATAATTGTGGTGCTATAAATTTGTCCACTATCTCCAGTGATACAAACATTCTAACTTTCTATCATTAAAATGTGAAATGTTGAAGAGGATATTGTTTGAAGGCGTTAGGAGGTAAATGTCAGCCATCTTGTATTCATGGCCGCAGTGGACCAGTCTAATTTCACTGATTTCGATGGCCACCATTTTTTAACATGAGTGGTAAACTGTGAATAATTATATACGTGTAATTAACTGGGGGTAAAATACAGAACACTTTATTTTGATTTTCCATTGAAATCCCATAAGTAGCCATTTTGGTTATTCTTTGTTCTTTGAATATAAATTAAATTTATTAGGATATTTAAAAAAGGAATCAAACTTTATATAAAACTTTCTTTTATGAAAATTCATGAGTAACGTTCCATAATTGTCACACGAATATCCTTAGTTAACTTATGTTCAAGCAATCTTCCTTACGTTAATATCACTTTGACTGAAAATATTCTTATTTCAATGATGGTCGAAAGTTCTGAAACAAAAAGAAAATACAAAATATTTTATTCATTTGAAACATATGGATCTATTCGCAAAACAAAATATTGTAATTATTGGATATAGCCAATATAAATAAAGTGCAAACTGGTTTGATTTTTATCTGATATACGAGTACCTCTAGTGATGATACCATCTGACAAAAGCTTAAAAACTATATATTTATTATGTAAAGCTAATACATTTTATTTAATGCTAGTCTTCCTTGTGGTAAATAATTCTCTCAAATTTATAATCCACAGTATAAGAGTATATTATAAAATAGTAATTTTAAAATACTGCGTAACGTTTATCTTAAAGACATAGTAAACATTTATGAATAATTAATATAGTATATATGTATATATATAAATGTCTATAAATAAATTTATATAATTAGCATTCAATTTACTTCCAAAGAATTCCAGGTTTGGCACGTGAATATATAGAAATTGTGTATTTTATTAATATTCTAATTATATCTGAAAAGTTTATTTCTCTGATCATCCTACACATGTTGAGGATCATTCTGTTCACCCTAAAACAAATCAATTTTACCTTGACCTAATACCAAGGGTGTAAAATTGTGGCAATAGAAGAAGAAAAACAATTGCCAGTAAATTTGTATACAAATAATGCTGCTCATACTACCGTTGAATAAAAGAGAAAAAAAATATCGTGTTGAAAATAGTTTTTTGCAGAACAAATGAAACTCATCTTCGAGGCAAACTAAATACCAAAGAAAATTTTCATAATCTATTATATTTTAGAGTTAAAGCAGGGGATAATATTTAAAAAAAAACTACTTGGAAACATGCAGCAACAATTCCAAATATTGTTCGGTAAGAGCCCAAAGTGAAATTATTGATATTTGTGGAAACATTATTCAAGATGACATAGTGCCCGCTGTTAATGCTGCTGTTGGATTTTACATTTTGACTTATGAAACGACCGATATTTCAGGGATATAGCAATTGGCAATGCTATCAGATGTATGCTGGAACTAAATCCAAGGCTATCACTTCGCTGGTAGTAATAAGTAAATATTATTTAATATTAGAAACAATAATTCAATATTTACAGACCATTGAATCAGACTTATTAAAAGTGAGCTAGCATGTAAGGAACTAATAAATATTCTGGTGCAGCATAGGGAAAACTCGGTATAAATTTTTGGAGCTATACTTATTACTATTAATAATATTGCAGATGATATAATTATTGATCCAAAATACAAAATCTAAAAGAAAATCACCCCAATAACTATAAAAATAAATAATATAGAATATCAATTTTTATTTCATATGTAGATTCTTTAATTTCCTCATTGCGACCCCGATTTTCAGATGAATATAAAGAAACATTTATTTTAATTAAATTTATCACCAACAAACAAAAAGTATCAACTGAAAAATATTATCACATTGATAACTTCTTATCTTAATCGACAATATGGTATGGTTTCTTATTAGTGAAAATTCAAATAACAATAAATCTATTGATTATTGAAATTATTGATCACTATACAGAAATTTTTCCTGCCATAAAAAACGCTCTATTACTGGCAGCTACATGCACAATTGAATGATCATTCCATACTTTTCGGAAAGTAAAAACAGCTTCACTCTAGAATGAGCGAAAATAGATTATGTGAGCTGTGCATAAGTGTTCACGGAAGAAATGTTATTGTAATAAATTGTAATTGTAATTGTAAAATAGTATTTTATTAATCTATTTTTTATAAATTTGGTCAACATACTAGACTATTATTATTCGCCTTCAAAGAAGATCCATTATGATATAAAATTTTGATTAATTTTATAAGTTACATGAAATCCCCCCATATCTATTTTTTGTGTGATTCAAGTTATGTTTATGAAAGTTTGTTTCCTAATTAACTTTTATCAAGAACATATTTATTTACTTGCTAATATTAAATTCAAAGTTTGTAAGATTTTGTTTGATACAGTCTACTATGTTTTTATTTGTTCGTATACCTTTTTGTTCATATTACAGTTTTACTCTAAAACTTTCTGTATTTGAAACTCCTTTTTTCTTCTTTGATGTATTATTGTTTATTTTGTATTCGTAATGGAAAAACTATCCTTTTTTTCAATGAAGCAATTTCCATATATTGTTGTAGATAAAGTTTGTTACTGGAATAGGTATGTGTTTTTTGTGAATATGTGTCCTTGGGTAGATACACTGTAATTTATAAAGTCTTCCCCCACCCCTTTGATAAATTTCTGTGGACGCCCATAGTAGTTGGAGGGGTATAAATGAAACTATTTTATATTTATTTGATATTTGTTCACTATCAAACATATCGACTGAGCATAGATGTAAGTATTCATAAATAAAAAACTGGTTGTATGAATGTTTTGTGTTATTATATCACTGGACATCATTGTAAATATTCAGCATTATCTTGTTGGTATGACAAATTATGGAAATGGTTTGGGTGAAACACTATTCAAAGAGTTTGGAAACCACTACATTAGATGTTCTTCAATGTTCTCTTCGTTTACCCTGTGAGGTAGCAGGCTTAAATAACATACATCCACTTTGGCCCATCTTATAATATAGGACTATAGTGTACTAAGCTAGCCAACGCCCTCACTTGGTAGTGTGTCTCTCTACTGAGCTAAGGATACCAGGTTCGATTCCCGGCATGGCTGAAAAGTTTATCATTTATAAAATGTGGGTGTACCCTTTCACAGTGATGAATTAACGGCTGGGGAATGGATGTTGTGCCTGTCCTAGCCTTAAGTTATATTATTAGGCATATAAAGTTGATACAGGCCTAGCAAGCTGGTAGTAGAAAAATATGGGTTGAATAACAAAACTGAATCAGGCCACAGGCTGGAAAGGTATATTATGGTATGGTATATCTTTTAGGTCAAACGGAGTGTACCTAAATCCCAAACTTCGACAACTATCATTGATATATATTTATAGTTTTTAAAGATTACCAGAAATTTAATACCAAAATATAGTATACTGGGAAGATATAAAATCGTGAGCTGAATTTCCTTTAACATTGTAAATTTGACACATATAATAAATTGTGTTTAGTGATTGATCTACTTATGAGTTTGTGAAATTGGTAATACATCTTGAATAATAATTTTATTGTAGCTTTATTTCTGTAAACATGCAAAATAGGAGGTGTTTTACGTTTAGCGTTATTGTTGTAAAAATTAACTGATTAACAATTAGTAGTACAAGCCTTAACTAATAAATACCTTCATTTGATACACACACACACGTATATATATATATATACATTAATAATATATATTTTTCTTAGTATTAAACATAATTAATTTCTTCAAAATCTCAATTTTTTTTATGATTTTATTTAAAAACTACCTTCACAACGCTTTAGAAAACTATATAAATAATGAAATTTTTTTTTTGTTAAAATGAGTGAAGTATTTACTAAAAATATGACTTTCTCGATTTAAGAATTACTGGAAGATTAGAAGTTTAACGTGTTTCGTACTTTTTTTTAAAAATGCATTTCCCAATTTCACGATAGTATTTAAAAAAAGTATATTATTTAAAATAAATACATAAACCATATTTTCAATTTATTTCCAAAACTAACGTTCTGATTTGGAGATATGTCTCTTGAGATTTTTTTTTAAATTTCTTTGCTAAATATTTTTCTAGCTTATTTCTTTCTTTATTTCCTTGCGAACCGCAGTGGGGGGAGGGGGATCCCCACAGTAGCAGTTTTGCTGACTTGGTTAATCTGAATGTTTCCAGACGCCCTTTAAATATCTTAGCAGCCATATTGGACTCTATCCGTGCATAGCCTTATCCATTAATGGGATGCTCCTCTTGCTAGACGCTGAATACTAAGAAGACATATTACGTTCTCCTTCCCCTTTTGGTAATCTCTCAACCCTCCTTTCTCTCGTACTCCTTCTATCATTCTAATCCATTAGCGCACCTCTCCTTCCATCCGAGAGTATCGAAGCCTCTCTCTCCCATACTCTTATACAGTTGAGCTTATCCCAAAAAACCTTGGTATTAAAACTAGTGATTAAAGCCTATATATCTTATTTAACATAATTCTTAATAGAATTTTGTTCTTAGACTTGACGAAAAATATAAATAGCCAAGAGTACAATTACAATAATGTAATAAGCAAAATGAAATCCTACCCCCTTACTCTTCCTCCTTCCTCTTCTTTCTAAGATCCCAAGTATTACCACCCGTCCAGTTTATCCATATATAGGCCCACTCAATAAATGTAGGTGTACACTTTGGTGTGTCGCTCCGCAGTGGCTTAGAAAGAACTCTCGATATGAGTTTTATTAATACTTTACCCCACTTTCATCCAAAATAATGTATTTAGTTAGAGGATTCACAAGTCGTCTAAGCCCTTGTAGTTTCTGATCGAAAAGTCTAAAGTTGGTTAATCTTGGTGTTGTATTTACAATACTATTTATATGTGCTCGTCAAATTACGAAAATATGCTTTTCATTAGTTCTTATATTTTTTATAGTTATTCACTACCTTCTATTGTATTACTTTTTTATTTTCTCTCGACTCTCAACACCTCAGAGAGAAAGTATTGTGATCGAAATCGAGATTTTGTTAACTCTTTACGTTTCATGACCCCATGAAACCAAAAAGTGGTTATCACAAGATCGTTTGTCTGTCTGTCTATGCCTAGGGTTGGAGCCAAAAATATTTACCGACTGGGCTTAAACTTGGTATTTTGGGTTTTCATAAGTTTCACCATAAGAGTTTTTGGAATTAGATATCTAAAATTGGATTTAAGGGTAGTTTATTGAAGGGCAAGAAAGATAAAAAAAATCGATGTTCTCAAAACTCACTCAAACTATTTTAATTAATTTTATATTTAGACACTGTTCATCACTATAAATAATATTGAAATACTATTTTTCTCATGGAAATTAATTTGAGAGTAGGACGTTACATTAGTGATATTTTCCGATTTTTTAAAATTTTTCCACTACTATTTGAGAAACGAAATAACTTATCATTGTACTTTTGTAGTACCATTAAAGATAAAAAATCTTTTAGTTGGAATATATTTTTATAAAATAAATATTTTCTCAGGTATAATAAAATATAAATTTTTTAATTCAGGTCTAAAAATGAATTTGATTCTTATGCCCTTTGGTAGGAAAATATTTGTCTCTTCTCAAATTTACTTTAACAGTGTTCCTAGTTCCTAACGGCATGTAGTAAAACAGTAATAGTGTGTATATATATATATATATTCATTTATGATCTTTGATGTAGTGTTTATACAACAATGTATAGATCTATTATTTCGTTTAACAATGCTTACGAATTTGTTGTATATGGCTATTTTAAGTTTAAAGTGTGATAAAAAAATGGCAGTACAATGCACCATTTATTTGCTGAAATGTAAATTGAAAATAATAAAAGAGACCCAATTTTCAATCTTAGCAAAGAATAGAAAATATTGCTAGTATAATTAATTGTTCTTGGACTTCTGGGCATTTTTTGAAAGTGTGACGTATCTTTAAAGTAGTCAACAGCATACAATAAATAACCCGTTTCAGTAGATAAATAAATGAATCCTCACTTTAATAATAACAAACGCATTGAAAACAATACGCTAGAAAGTTTAACTTTGGTAATGTTGACGTTATGTTTGCTAACCGGAATGTATACCTCACGTTAACTTTACGAGCTTTTCCACGTTGACAATAGTGCTAACCAAGCATTGTAAAATTAAAAGTATTAGTTTTTATCAGATAGCCTTATGTTAAACCCAAACGAATATAATAACGTCACATTGTAGATTGGGCCAAAGTAAGATAAGATAGTCAAAAATAATTTTTTTAAAGGTTTGAAAATTACGTATAAAAGGTTAGATCACACTTGGTGGGAATGGCTCCCAATGTTTCGCATAAAACCGCAAACGATTATGGTGGGATAATATTTTTCGT
This sequence comes from Timema monikensis, assembly GCA_902151445.1. Lineage (NCBI taxonomy): Eukaryota > Metazoa > Arthropoda > Insecta > Phasmatodea > Timematidae > Timema > Timema monikensis. Next base: position 102,437 of record CABFVZ010002275.1, on the reverse strand, counting down.
TGAGATATGGTGAAAACCGTTTAGCTTTGGTATAGTGCGCGAGACGTTACGGTTCTCATAGTCCCGGCTGCTTATCCGACACCTTAGCACAGATGGTAGCGAATCTGTCTACTTAATAGAGGGTCCATGTTTTGATTCCCGTCATGGCCGAAACATGTATCATTGATGAAATATGGGATTGCCACCTCAGTGATGAATTAACGGCCGGGGACTGGAAGTTGTTCCTGTCCCAGTCTTAAGTTAGATTATAAAACATATGAAAATATGACAGGATAACCAGGCACTAGTGGAAAATATATGAATTAAATAAAAACTAATCCAAGCCATAGGCTGGAAAAAGTAGGCCTAATGGATATAAAAAAAAATTCTGGGACTTGACTTCGGGTGTGTTTGTATCTTTCCGCTACCCTTCAACCACACTTTGTAATCAGTCTGATTACGAGCTCAATCGAGAGTTTATGTTTGGAAATATATAATGAAGTCTCTTAAGAGATGTTTCGGAACCATGTCTTACTAGCAGCTCAGGTTATATGCATATGTACAATTTACGCTAGTAAGTTAGAGATAGGGAGGGTTGAATAAAGAGGAAATGTACCCATATTTGCGTGGAGGATGAGTGGAAGCCTATATTAGAAAACCACCCTTAATACACACAAACGGGATATAATGGGCCAAATAGTCCCGAACAATAAATTGATTTTTTTAAATGCATCTTTTAGTGTGAAAATTAATAATTTTTTGATCAACATATCGAAAAATCAAATTATAAACTGTCTCACGAATACTTAATTTTTCTACTGATTATCAAATTACAATGAGCACTTTGGTTTTTTATTTTTATCAACACCTGTACACACACGGTTAAAAAACTGTAGTTTATTTCCTATTAGGTGTAATCATTGATTGTTGCTGAGAGACTATAGCAAAGAATTTATCTCGTTGAGCATGGCACAACAATTCAGATCAAATTCGATGCGATATAAACAAGTTTGTGTAAATGTCAATAGAATAAGGACGAGGTAGAGAGATTTTCAAGAAAATGTTCTCAGAATGAGAGTGGCGGTAGAGAGAAAAACCATTTTGAAATTGATTCTAACACTAACATCAAACTGTATAAGATTACATTAAGGACTCCATATTTAACTGCAGATAGGAATTATAATAATAATAATTATTATTATTATTCAATTACCTTTATGTACTCTAATGTTGACAAGTGTAAAACGTATATTTGTTGTTGAATACCATAAAAATACTTTTTAAATAATTTTAGAGTAATTGTTGGACAGTCGGAAACGTGTCTTTATACTTAATTAAGAATCCCATATTCGATTCCTGGCATGGCAAAAACAATTTACCATTGGTAAAATGTGATTTTACCCTTTCATAGTGATGAATTAATGGCTGGGGGCTGAATGTTGTGCCTATTCTTTATTTAAGTTAGTTTAAAAGTTGTGTGCTGAAATGGGTAGCTGCATCAAAGCTAAATAAAGCTAAGACACCAAATATCCACCCTTAATATAAAATGTACTTATGCAATAAAATTTATATAATATGACAATACCAAAACAATTATGGCAAAAAATGAACTAAAATAAATATAATATTTGAAACACATTACCCAGTTCATGAGTATAGCTACAGACTGTTTACGCTAACGAATATTTTACATAAACAATGCAATATTTGCTTGGATTAAGGAAAATTGTACGATAAGTGAAAGAAAATACAAAAAAATTAAAGAAAAATTATAGAATTAGTATTATAACATTTCACAACTACAAAAAACATAAACTAACTAGAGGTATAAATTGTTAAATAAACATACTGTTAGTTGTGTTCGTTTACATATCCTTTTAATTTTAAAAATTATTTTATTATAACTAGCAAACAAATGGTTTTATAAACCAATAGATGCTAGCTTATCTACAACAGGGTAAACTATATAATTTTCCTGGTCAATGTCTTGGCCACACTAAAGTCACGTAATAATGATGTGTTGAACCCATGTGGAGCCTTCTTATCTTCATAAATATTCAGTTTTAAGAATTTTGGGGTTAGCTACAGCACTTGTGTAATCAGTGAGTGAGTTTTCATCTGTGTTATTTGCTTTGAAATTTGAAGAAAAAACTATAAACGGACAAAAATATACCACATGCCATTTATTATTTATATATTATTTTAGATAAGCACTGTTTATTTTTAATAGTCTTACCAGTTTAAGATTATAGGTTGTTTTGTATCTCTAAGCGTTACTACAAAGCAGATCAAAATTGGAGCGATCCACTTGTGTAAAGTACCCTCAAAATTATTCTTTCCTGAAAAATTATTTACAATGTTTTGTTTGTAATGTTAAACTGTTCCTACTAACGTACTGTATTTTAATTGAAATTTTAAGAGTATATTTTGATTTTTTTCTCTCCTAACATTTAAGTAAAACACTCTAATTGAAAGAGTGTATCAGTATTATTTCTAAAATAATTTTAAGAAAACTTATGCAAACCCTAAATACCAAGTTTCAGCCCGATCGATAAATTTTGTTCGCCTCAAAGCCGATGAACCAACAACCGGTATTGCGCAAATCACTTTTTTGGGTTCATGTGATTAGGAAACGTCAACATCCAGGTTTTGTTTGACGATCGCAATACTCCCTTTATCCTAGGGGTTATGAGAAAGCAATATAAATTAGATAGTTCTATCAATAATTATGAAAGATTGGACTTTGAATATGAATCGCTAGATTTGATTTTCTTAAATGTTCTATATGCGATAACCTTATGGGTATCTATAAACAAAACATGTAGAAAAATCTGACTTACTAGAAGAAATTAGTCATATAATGTATGCGTAGTTGTATGAAATGTAAAATAGAAAATTAATTTGATCTCAATTAAGGTACAATTTTCATGCAGAGTGTCTTATTGCTCACACATATTGTTTCATCGTCTAGGAGGCTAGGACTAAAATTCGCCTTCAAATTCATTAGTGGGGATGTCGTGGTTCAAAACATCATCTAATTAAACAAAAGTGTTTTACCATAATTTGACTGCGTTTATTAGGTTTAATCTCTCATATGATGCCATTATAATTCTTACTTGTTAGGTTAAGTTATTAATAACCTTTATTTTAAAAGTTTAACTAATATAATCGTATATTTTAATATGCGTGTAGAGTATTTTAATTTTATTTAATCGTGATATTTAATGTACGTTTTTTATATAGGAATTATATTAGCAGTTTTATAAAATAACTTAAGATTAAAACAGACACAACACCCTGTCTTATGGCCGTTTAGTTATTACTGTGACATGGGAAGGCTCAATTTTATAAATAGTAGCTTTTTCAGACACACCAGGAAACAATCCTTAAACCTTAAACTTAGAAGGCTGACGTGCTAACGGCTGCGTTGAGGTGAGAAAATTATTTATCTAGTTAATTGCACGTTTACAAAAATCGTAATTTACTTGAGTATACCTCCAGGAGCAAAACAAAAGGCATAGGTTAAGATCTGACGCCGATCTTTCTGAAAACAGGTACGGATGAAAATAAGCTTAATAATAACCACTGTAAATGTAAATCGCCATGGCCTGATTAAATATCTGCCATTAAAAAACAGCTATACCCCTAATTCAGAATATTTAATTTCGTTCTCATTACGATGTAAATTACAGAAAAAGGCTATTGGATTTATACGCTATGTATAACTAAAGAGACTCAGGTGTGAGAAAAAAAATTATACATCATGTGTTTCAAAAGAACGAGGAAGACACCCATAGGCAATAAAAAAGAAAAAAAAAGGTATTTCTAGCTTGATCAAAATCAAGTGCAACAAGACCTCCCCTCTCGCTCTACCCCCAAAAAACCTTAATTGGACATACGTAGTACTTTCACGTAGAAAACTAGAACAGGGCAAAAGCTTAGAATGTTGGTGGGAAGTAAAGGGAGATTGAGAGATAAAAATAGAGTAGAAAAAAAAGGCGGGTAAAGAGGTATCGTGGAGAATGGAAGGAAAGGAAATGAAAAGGATCCTTCGAGAAGCCGACAGATGAGAATGAATGTGGAGCAATTTTTCTTGAGCTAAACTGTTGTGGGTGGTGGTCTAAGCAGTGGGGGCATAAAGGGAGAGGTTAGAGTTGAAAAAACCTGAGGAGTATTCTCAACAGAATGTGTTAGTTGTATAGGTTTTTTTTTTTAAATTAACCTCCTAAGAATTCGATCCCCCGGTCCTTGGTCTAAATATCAGTACTCTACCAACTTTTATCAAATAAGTATTTTTTCAATCCCTTTCTCTTTCTTCCCCTTTCCATTTTTACAAATAAATTTGGATCCACTCATTTGATATAATTACTAAAATTTATTTGTATTTGATTCAAAGTCAGTTTTTACAGTTAAAGAAAAAAAATTGATTTTATATTTATATTGGTTTGCCTGTGAGATGGAAGATAATATTAGTTAAAGTGTTTCGATTTATAAACATAGTATTCCAAACAGCCATTTTATATTCATCATAGAAGACGTTGTATTTTAACATTTATTTTTTCTTGGTTTAATTTTTTTTTCAATTTCCCCTATGTTCTTGACAACTACAATATATACATTTTTTTAATTTAGCACCACGTCTTACTACATGTTCGGCCTATACGCTTAAGTACTAATTACGCTAATGGTTTATAAATAGGTATGGTAGAATTTAAAGGAAATGAACATGGATTTTCAAGAAGGGATAGTGTAAAACTATTTAGGAAAACCACACACAGTTCACACGATTGAGAATCGAAACTAGATCGCCCCGTTCTCGGAAGTCTAGCTCAACATGATACCAGAGCGTTAGCTAACTTCGCCACCAAGGCGGGTCAACTACAGTATAACTGTTTGGATTAATATGTATATAAAATATAACTTGTAGTATTTAATGGAACAATAAAGTACTGAAAAAATAATTTTGAACAAAAAATATATATTGTTATAAAAAATGTATAAGTACAACTTTATCTCGTGTTCACTTCCATTCAACCAAAACCAAAACACTCTTAAATAATGATTTTTAATACTGAAAATGATGATAAATTTAAGAAAAAATGATAGACCAGAAATGAATACTAATAGCTTAACTAAAATATTGTGTAGATTCAACTACCATTCATTATAATACAGAATGAGGAGTATGTGTATTTGCAAAATGCTAATGTAGTTCTCGCAATGGAGAGTTTCGGAACATTTGTAAAGTCTTGAAATAAAATATGCCCCCAAAGGACATAATAAATAAAGCTACCAGAGAAACACGAAGGACTTATAATTCCATAAATAAGAGTTAAAAAATTATCCCAGGAAACATCTAAAGCTACATAGAAAGACAAAGAACCGTAGATGAACTAAACAATGTCCTTTAAGATATATTTAAAACCATCTATAGTGGACTATGGTTAATATTCCAATGTTCTGATAACTGTTTCATGTATTAAAACATTAATCATAACCCAAATTGATTCTTTTTAACTGTGGCAGAAAAAATATTTTATGTTCATTAATGTTCAAATATAACTACAGTGGATTTACATATTGACTCAACAAATTGCTTTAGCAATAAAATATAGATATATTTGTTAATTTTAGAACCTGTTAAAAATATGTTTAATTCATCCATACCTCTATAATACAGCATATTTGAGAAAATAATAAATTTCATTAGGCCTACATTAAAAATAATAACTTAAGTATTTTTAGGAGATTTTGTAACCATGTCCTAGTACCCTACGTATTATATATATATTATTTGCAAGTTATCAATAATAAGAGAGAAATTGGTAGGGCATAGGCTTTGAATAACAGTATGTATTGAACATTTGCGTACAGGTAGACTGGGAAAGCACATAGTAAAAACTAGCTTCAATTAACCCGGCCGGGATTTGAGCCACAACTCCCGAGTCACCGGAAAATCAGCCCAAATTTTAGAGACATACACACCACTTACCCACCAGTGTTGTTTAGGTAGATCTTGATTGCTAGATTAGGTAAAAGGTGTATTTGATTTCAACTTAACAGCCAACTAGTATTTTTATAAAATATAAAATAAAATATGATCAGAGTTTTCTTTGATCCGTGGACCAGTTAAATGGTAATGAGAAATTTTTTACATTTCAAATCTAAAGAGTGTAATGACAGGATTACGTTCAACTTTAAATTACAATAATGGGGTGAGGGAGAGGAAGGTATGAATTAGAGGAAATAAACTTGCATTGGCATGGAGGGACTGTAGAAAAACTTTTAGGAAAACCAAACCTCAATACACCTAATAAAGACTTGAATCCTTAACTCCCTATTAACGGCAAACCAGATTAGACAAGCTTAATGTTCAATCTGAGTGCCCACTGATACAACTCCTTGCCTTAAAGAAAGGACAACAAATAACACAGTCTAAAAAGCCATTTCGGAGTATTTAATTAGAACATAGCCTCCAGGATCATAGTCAGATGTGCTAAGCGTCTACCAAAGCCTTCCCATGTGACTTAGTTCCTTATTAAAATATATGTGAATACTTGTAGGGATAAAAAAAGAGGAATCAGATTTAAGTCTTTGAAAGGAGTAAAAATGAAATCCAAATGAACACTGCAAAGTCCTTATTCCTTTCACCGTCTTCTATCTTGTATAAGAAGTTGATAAAAGGCGTTAAGGATAAAAGGAAAGGGGGAAAATTTGAGGTCGAGAGGCCAGTCACAGCTATCGATTATAAAATCTCGTCTTCAACTCTAAGAGAGGGTTAATGATAATACTTGCTCTTGTTCGCAATTCTCTACCCTTTTTTACTCATTTCTGAAACTCAAGAAAATGCTTAAATTAAGGTTTTCTTCTTCAAAATTTAGAGTCAGTGTTTGGAATCTCCTTCACTTTTATTTCTATATCTATAAGATATGAATAGGTAAAATAGTGCTGCTTAAGGAAGAATAGGTAAATCAATCTTTACTTTGGCTGTCTGAATATTTTAGTTGCTTTGTAGAGTTGTACTAAGCCATTTAAATCATTAATCCATAAACAAAACCTGTTTGTTAAAGCCATTTTAAATCTGATATCCTACATCTAGCCTGAAATTTGTTAGTAGGATATTCATTCCATCCTTATTTTAAGTTTTGGCCATATTAATATGGATTTGAACTAATAGCTGAGAAAAAATTCTTAGAAACTCACACAATTCCTGTTTAGAGTGAGATTCCTTTATATAAAAGCAAGTCAAAAATGACACGCAATGAACGTGTCCTACAATTTGTCTGGCGAGATAGATTTTGCCGTAAAATGGGTTTACATGTGCCATGCATTACGTTGTTACTTGGTAAATAGTAAGGACACACCCATGATCAGTGAAAGTACTTGTATAAGTAAATATTCTCATGGATATTGATGGACAAGTAAAGAGATTGTACATCGCTTGTACAACCATCAATTCTGTCATATTGCGACGGGTATAGATTAGCACTGCCACCTGTACCAAAATGCATAGTGAGGGTTTATAAATATGAACAACACTCTCCTAAATTTAAAATGGAATATATATTTACACTATATAAGTTGTGCCTTTGATCATATTGCATGAAAGCAATGTTGACTATATATTCCTCAAATTATGGTGTCATCTATTTAAAAAATTAATCTTTTTATTTCATTAGGTTACGTTTTAAGGTTATTCAATTCCTTTTCAGCAAGCAATTTATTATGTCGAAACAAATGTATGTACAGCTTGTATATTAAAATAGTGAATTTTTGCAGTATTGGCTGCCGATTATTTTACTAAAATGTATTTTAAACTTTTTATTGAGAAATAATTTATTTAATAAGATCCCAATCTACTATCTAGCTAAAAGTCTACTCGCCACAGGCTTTCAAATATATAATTATTGATTTTTAGCTTTTGGTGTTTAATTCTGAACTAAAAGTATATTTTTCCCCTTAACATTACGATGCAAACTTTAAAACAGCCCCTATCCCAGCCCACTATCTATTTGTTGCACTAAGCCAATAAAGTAAGAATTTAGCTGTAATATTTTTTAACCAAAGATACATATTTTATTTGCCGATATAAATAATATAAACAAATCATGTTTCTATGGTGATATAAACAAATAATGATTGTACAGCTAAGCCATTGCCCACACATAAAGAATAAGATTTAAAATTCACAAGGAAAGTTGGGTTTTAATTTTGGGCTACTATTTTGCCAAAACCATAAACTCCTAACCTTTAAAATGAGATCGTGTTGGTCAACATTGATTAAGCCGTTTTCTCGTATTTTCATCTATCGTAAATGGGCTTATAATATTTATACATAAATAAAACTCTAAATGTATATGAACAGTACAATTTGTTTTAGCTTTCCTTGACAACGAGGGGCTTAGAAATATCAACAAATCATGAATAAAGAATACTTTTTTTCTCTCTTACTTGATTGCCAAATAAACTGCAATAAAAAGTTTAAATAGAGAATACGTTTCATACGTAATGCAAAGAAAAACTATATTTTGTGTTTGTTGTTTTAAAATTAAAAATTTATAGGCAAATTGTAATTCGTTAACAAATAACTTACACGTAGGTATCGTTCAACATATTTATTTGATACGATATAACATTTACATGAATACATGTTCAGACAAATAGATGAATTTCCCCATTGAAAGACAGAAAAAATGTAATGAATATTTTGTACAGCAAGCAATAGCAAATTTAAATGTTAAGATTTTAAAATTTACTTACTTAAGATTTTAAACAAACATATCCTAGTTATGATATTATGTATATTTTTTGTCCCTACTCTTCTCACTTAGGGTAAAATGGAAACATATATCAGTTTTAGTGAACTTTGGACATTGTGAACCAAATGGTGGTATAGCTCGAGTTAATTGTATGCTAAGAGCTACCTACGCCTTGTGACATTCAGTGTGTGTAATTCCAAACTCAAGATAAACTATATCAAATATAAGGAAGGCACTTTTCAAGTTTACCTAGTCAAACGCCAAGGTATGTAACTCAGGTACAAACAAGGATATACCATATCTTAATCCTTACACAAGTTTCACTGCGCTCCTTGAGCCGGGCTGAGTCCATCAACACTGGGGCTCACTAGTGTCAATGATCAGTGATTAAAGCACTTAAAAAATAATATAAACTTGTTAAACAACTCAATTTTAACATGTAAGTCATAAAGAGACCCCTTTAATGGTCATTTATAAGACCTTTGTCAGGAAAAATTATGTGGAGAGTGGTTGGGTCGCTCTACCTGAACCTATCTTTTTGAAAGACCCCGTTTCCCGATTGACTGTAGATGGTTATTTGTGTCTTCTTTCTAGTAAAAAAATGTTTAAAAAAATTGTAATGACCCTTTATTACATTAAACGACGTTGCCTATTTGGATAGTTTGAAGCTATTTCGCGATGTGGGTTGCATCACAACTTGATGCGCCACAGCAGTCTAAGCAATATCACACTTGGACGCCAATGTACAAAAAATAAAGAGAGGGAATAAAATTAAAATTTCACCCTGAGAGGGCTCCTGTCTATGGGCTGATAATCCTTTCCCTCTTACTCTGATGAGTTTACACAATCACTTTAATATTTGCGCTTTGAAAACGTCGACTTAGTTTTTAACTTCACCTTTTTCTTGTTTTCTATTCTAGACAGACATGTGCTACCACGCACATCTTTAATCTACATCTTGGCAGGAAGACTCCTACAGGACATTTTAGTGACGTAGTCAAATAGCCTTATTTGTAGATTATTTAAAAAAAAAAATTACAAAAAACTATTTAAATATTTAAAAAAATAATGTTGTGACACTGTTGGACTATTTTTAGAATTATTTAAGAATGTATGGTTTTGTTTCAACACTATATCTTTAAAGTTCTTCAACAAGGGAAAACCTATTTTTAGCGGCCGTGAAGTCAAAGGTAGGTGACGTCAAAGGTAGGCAACGTTCTCAACGAAGCCCATGTTGAAGGACTCGAGCTTTCCCACGGAGAGCAGCCAGTTTAGTCTGGAGGTTGTGGATCTGGTACCTTGTCTTTGACCTCGGGTGTATTTAAAATAAATTAAATAATTCAAGCTTAGTGGATTAGACCACATGTTAACTAGGAAGTGCATTTTAAATTCAATAAACCAACCAATTTAAAACTTTAAACAAGCAGCTAGGAAAATCCTTAGGGTGTGCACTTCAACCTATTTTTACATCCCCAGTGAGCCTAGCAAATTAGACATTGGGACTGCCTATTCTTGTAGTTAAACTAAGAAAAATAATAAACACTCTGTGTTAACCACATTATTTGGCGAAAACTTTGTGATTGCTACGACACATATTGTGAGTTTTAAGTATTAAATTGCGCGATTGCTGGTGCGGAATAATACAAACGAAAGACCATGAAAATACTCAGCTTTGTATAATTATAAATTAGGGAATTTAGCATACGTAAACTTTTTTTTACTTTTACACTAATATTTATATAAAATATAAATGTCTGCCTTTTCTTATTTCTTTTTTTTCGCCCAAACCACTGTGCCATATGTTTTGCTGAAATTTCACATGGATATAACTTGGACATTCGGCTTACATGTAGTCTAATTACAAATTACGTCCGATATTTTATTTTAAGAGATCGGCTACAGAACAATATAACTACTTTTTACCTTTTTATAAGATTATGCTCATTATATTTTCATAAGATCAACTTTTTAAAATACCTAGATACATTTTAAATATTACGGAAATCAACAAAAAAAAGTTGAAATAGAACACTACTTCATTGTATGTGCAGAGGTCTAGCTCATAAAAAATAGAAAGGTTGACAATGGAAAAGAATAACCAATAATATTATAAAAAATACATACATACATAACATACATAACATACATTACATACATTACATACATAACATACATTACATACATACATTACATACATACATTACATACATACATTACATACATTACATACATACATACATTACATACATACATTACATACATACATTACATACATTACATACATACATTACATACATTACATACATACCTTACATACATATATTACATACATACATTACATACATTACATACATACATTACATACATACATTACTTACATACATACACTACATACACACATTACATACATACATACATACATTACATACATACATACATTACATACATACATATATACATACATACATTACATACATACATTACATACATACATACATACACACATACATTACATACATAACATACATTACATACATACATTACATACATTACATACATACATTACATACATACACTACATACATTAAATACATACATACATTACTTACATACATTACTTACAGACATACATTACATACCTACATTAAATACATACATTACATACATACATACATACATACATACATAACATACATTACATAAATACATACATTACATACATACATTACATACATACATTATATACATACATTACATACATTACATACATACATACATACATTACATACATTACATACATATATACATTACATACATACATTACATACATAAATTACATACATACATTACATACATACATTACATACATTACATACATACATACATACATACATACATTACATACATTACATACATACATATATACATACATACATACATACATACATACATACATACATACATTACATACATATATTACATACATATATTAGATATATACATTACATACATAAATTATATACATACATAAATACATTACATACATACATACATACATTACATACATACAATACATTACATACATTACTTACATATATTACTTACATACATACATACATACATTACATACATACATTACATACATACATTCATACATTACATACATACATACATACATTACATATATACATTACATACATACATTACATGCATGCATACAAACATACATTACATACATACATTACATATATACATTACATATATACATTACATATATACATTACATATATACATTACATACATACATTACATACATACATTACATACATTACATATATTACATACATACATACATACATTACATACATACATACATACATACATTACATACATACATTACATACATACATACATACACTACATACATACATACACTACATACATACATTACATACATACATAGCATACATACATTACATACATACATACATACATACATTACATACATTACATACATACATACATACATTACATACATATATTACAGACATACATTACATATATACATACATACATACATACATTACATACATACAATACATTACATACATACATTACATTACATACATATATTACATAAATACATACATTTCATAAATACATACATTACATAAATACATACATAACATACATACATTACATACATAAATACATACATTACATACATACATTATATACATACATTACATACATTACATATATACATTACTTACATACATTACATACATACATTACATACATACATTACATACATACATTACGTACATACATTACATACATACATTATATACATACATTACATACATACATACATACATACATTACATACATACATTACATACATACATTACATACATACATTACATACATTACATACATACATACATTACATACATATATTACATACATACATTACTAATATATATTACATACATACATTACATACATACAATACATAACATACATACATTATATACATACATTACATTATATACATTACATACACTACATACATTACATACATTACATACATTACATACATACATAAATTACATACATACATACCTATATACATACATAACATACATACATTACATACATACATTACATACATACATACATTACATACATACATTACATACTTACATTACATACATATATTACATACATACATTACTAATATACATTACATACATTACATACATTACATACATACATACATTACATACATACATACATTACATACATACATACATACATTACATACATATACTACATACATATATTACATACATTACATACATTACATACATTACATACATACATTACATACATACATACATACATACATACATACACACATTCAAGTAGAATAATTATAGTTTGGTGAAATGTGGCATTTAGGAATTTCCAAATCTTATGTAAGAAATTATTTCTCACCGAGCCATCTTCGAGGGCCACATGCTCTAAGACGTCGGTCGCTCTTGCAATATTATTGTCTCTATACTTCCGATGACAGGTTTTTCGGGGCTTGGATCCAGGGTAGGTACACTGAGAAGGGAGCTTTTGCTAACTGATTTTGCACTCTAACTACATGTAAATTTGGGTATCCACACTCTAAATTCAAGATTCCTTATCGCTATGTTATTAGCGTAATTAGTTCATTATATGCGTGGTATAACCTGAACATGTAGTAAGACGTAGTAGTAAAAATAATTACTTCTTACTGTATTATAAGATTGAAATTTGTCATAAAGGAATAATATGAGCCAACCCAAATACTCCGAAAAAAAAAAGTATTTTAAAATTAATGAAAAAAAATAAAGAGATCCTAATAAAACATTTCCCGTATTGTAGAAAATTAGAATATTAAAAATTTGTAGGGAGATAAACTTAAACAGCCATTAAAATCTGACCATGTATATTCTTTGTTTAACTTTGATTCTCTTATTTCCTATATGTTTTTCCTAAAATTTATATAATTTGTTTTACTTATCTTATTATCCCTCCCAGTCAAATATTTACTTTGTTTGGGAGTTCAGTTTGTGGACTGATTAATTTTTTGTTTCAAAGATTGTTTTAAAAATTCATTGCTTGACATTCATGTTTTTAGAATATACACTATATAAAGAGTGCCGCTGGATGTTGACCATCATATGTCTATATAGTTTAGATGTCTCTCTTTCTACACGAGTTATTCAAATGCTCTTAAACATCCTAGAAATTTAAATTTTACATGCCATTAAGTCTTAAGATAATATTCTCTAGAAAATTCCTGAAATCAAATTTTAATATTGTGGATTAAAAATAGAGAGAATAATTATGCCAAAAACCTTGAAAACGAATAATTCCTTTTTTATATATTAAGATGTTACATTTGGTTGTAACTTTCTTTGGTTTTAAGTATTTAAAACCCAATTGTTATGTTTTGATAATCTTCTTTTTTTTTAAACTAGCACCAATAATCGTGTGTATAAATATTGTTTAGAGAGAAGTTTTAATTTGATCTTCAAAATTAATTTCAGCTTAGAACATATATATCTGTATTGTTATTTATATATTGTAACTGTATTTTTGCCAGACTACTTTTCACGTTTCGTTTAAAATTTAAAATATTAAAGAATTAATACTTAAAAATAATATTTTAACTTTTCCCTTTTATTAATTTCATATAATATAAAAGAATAAAGATACTTTATAGACTCCTCGTGTGAAGAATGGGGATACCAAATTGATTTTTCTTGGTAATCATATTTTTTAATATGTGTATTAAGCTATAAACAATAATAACACAAAATAATCAATGTTTAGGATGTTTGTCTGTTTTTTAGTTTGTTCCCAGTACACTCAAATAGTATTCACCGAATAAGACGGGAATTCTTCTGTTATACTCCTTGTTTTTCAGAGAATCGTGGTAAGCTTTATACCATCACAATATATCATCAGCGAGAGAAATAGTGACGATGAAACCAAACGTACGCAGTGAACATTCTTCGCGGCTGGTATTTCGGGTATCTACATAAGCTGGCACGTAATATGAGCCGAGATGTGGAGGGAGAGCTGATAGGGGGAAGTATATGTTTCTTCTTGAATTTACACACGCACATAAGGTATTACATTTGAAGTTTCATTATTTTCTAGTATTTGAAGTTGTTGAATGAGTTGAATTATTGCTTATTGTGAGCTAAGCTGCGGGCATATGCTAGTTATATATAAGATGTTAGTCTTGAATATTTAACGGTATGTATATATTTCGCGTAGTAATATAATATGAAATTTCAGCTTGAACTTGACATAGCATTACAACAAAAGTTTATAAATCAGCTACTTTTGATCAGTAAGTGATAAAAAGCTTCACTCTCGTCTGGTATGGTTTTGTTTGTTGGTGATCAGGAGTACGGGTCTCAAATTTTTACTAGGTTTAAAAGGTGGTTTATTCACAAGTTTTCTACTCTCACTCGCGCTAGTTAAGATAAACATCCTTTAAATTGTACCCTAATTTTAACTTTGGATTACTATTTTTATTTATTTCTTATTCTATAATAATAATAATAATAATAATTATAATTATATTTTTATTATTATTACTATTATTTATTTTCATATTATTATTAATTATTATTACTATTTTATATTTTTAGATTATTATTATTAGAGTCTTACTACCCGTTCGGGTTGTACGCATTTTTCTGTAGAAGTGTCAATATGTGAATAGCTTGGTCAGGTAATTTGACGCTGAACACAGAAATAATAAATCTATTTTTGAATGCCATTTTATTAACATAAGGGATTATATTTTACAGCAATTATTCTTGTTTCCATTTATTGAAACTGAGTTGTAGATCTTCCAAAGTGTTTTGTAAGCTTTAAACTAGAGGTATAGGTAGAATTAATGTAAAATAAAACTGGTTAAAGAATAGTGTGGTTTTCTTTTAAACGCGAAATATCATGGTGCTTGAATGTATCTGTTTTGAAGTAAACACAATATTCACACTTGAATTCCCATATAGTCTTTGCTGCAATTTCATTGGCTATTAAGAGATTTGTAGGATGAAAATTGTTTCAATATAATATCATTGTGGACTCTAAGCACATTAGGACCTTTTAATACATATCTTTAATACCTATAATATGAATCTAATAAAATAATGAAATATTATCAATATTGGCCACAAAAAAGTTCTTATTTAATAAACGTTTCTTCCCACCATATTTTCAAGTTTTTCATTTTTTCACCAGTTCAAAATAACTTTAACATTAAGCCTAATAGGATATTGTTAAGGCGTGGGTTCCTAAACTTTGCATCACGACGCTCTGAGGTGTCGCCGATCTTTGTCTGGAGCGTTGCGGTTCTAAGGAAAAACTAAAGTGTATAATGTATAGTGAAATGCAACATGCAAATCTTCAATACATGTATCCTACTTGTACATATTTTAAAGAATGGAATAAATCATACAAGAAAACACTTCCTTTTTTTTTTTTGTGAAAGTGATCCCTTAATATGAGGACCCGATTTTAATGCTCCTTGAAAACTGGGCGTGACTTTGTGTGTAACTTTTTACCATAAAACCTGAAAATGGACAGAACCGAGGTCAAGCATTTTTTTTTAAATGTTGGGTACAGGGGTGTCGCACGGTAAATCCGACATGTTAAAGGTCTTTAAAAGTTGGGTAACCCCTGGGTTAAAGAAATCAGCCTCTTTACTACGTAATACTTTCTAAAATTGTAAATCCCACCACCCTTTTTCATTTTTATTCACTATTTGTCACATTCTTCATCTCATATCGAATATTCTATACACATCTCTCCTCCCAAAACAAGACTTTAGGGACAGTGTAACTAGGGACATATACCAAGCATTCCCTCTGATTATTGTTCACAAGATTTGATTTTTTTTTCTATTACTTTCCATATGCCTTCATTACGTCAATGAAAACGTTGTATGAAAAAATAGAGACATCATTGTAGATAATATTCCTATGACAACTTACTTAACTTTTTTTAATATTAATATGTCCATGAAAACCTAACAAAACAAATCATTGCAATATAAAGATGGGAAAACAAGAATGGTTTTGTTTTTATTGTATTTTATTCCCTTCTAGTATGTGGAATATTGCAAAGAATGAAGAAGAATCGAAAGAGACAAAGATGGTGGTATATAAAAGTTTGTTAACTCAAACATTGTTTTATGGATGCGAAGTGTGGATTTGTCAGGAGAAACACAAGAGCAAAGTGAATGTGTTTGGAATGAGCGAGCTAAGAAATGTGTGGGGAAAAACTTATATGGAGAAAGCCAGCTATGGATTGATTCTGAAGAATTTTGGTTTGTAAGGGAGTCCAAGAGGTAAATATGAAATAATTGTCTAACGTTGTTTTGGGCATGTTTAGAGGATGAGTGTGGATTGAGTGACTAAGCAATGTATGAAGGCAGAATATGTGAATTAAATGGAAGGGGTAGGCCATATAAAACGTGGTTAACTGTTGTATAATAATGTGTGAGAAAGAAAAAGATTACGAGTTTTAAGGATAAAAATTATATGTGACTCGGTGTATGGATGCTGTTGAATCAAAGGGAGTATGCGTGGATAGGGAAGTGTGGAGAAAGTTAGTGAGGATGGATTAAGTACGGAGTTTTATTATAGATAGATGCACAATTTCTTGCCTACCCCGTAAGAGAACGGCAGGATTAGGTATATCTTATTTGTAAAATGTTTTAAGCTATTGAAATCAATGTGCTATAATTCATTTGGATATTTAGTTGCAGGTTTTCTTAAAAACTACCAAACCTTTTTAAAATTAGAGGAGAATACTCTCTAATCAAGCGTATACATGTAGCTATATATTATTATTATTATTAGCACCGCGTCTTACTACCCGTTCGTGGTTATACGCACTTACGCTAATGTGTAATGGTAGGGTGATTGGGAGATGAAATGAAGGACCTACAGTTTAACGTGGAATCCGAACCACTGTGGAGGCCTGGCATTCCCCACATTCACAAGTAGCTATATAGTAAAAATCACTATACAATAGGGAGTAAAATCAAATATATAAAACCCCAGTGTATTTTATTTTTATATTTGATGCATTTCTGTTATTAGCAATTTTCACACTTTGTCACAATCTTTTCTTAAATTTAGTAATTTCAGGGACTTTTAGTGTGATATAATACACTTACTTAGTTACAAAATAAATACAATTTATATAAATGAAAATATAAATATAATGATAATATAAATATAAATGAAAATGTTTAGTAAATATATATATATATATAATAGAGTTAAATATGTATATAATAGAGTTAAATATATATATATTAGAGTTAAATAAATATATATATATAATAAAGTTAAATAACATGAAATTGTAATATGTGTGTTGTAACAAACATGGCTTTCAAACCCGATCAAATCTGCCACAGAATATGGATTGTTTCATCGAAAGGCAGCCAAAGCCGCTTGAGCCAATCGCCTGACATAGGAAGCTACCGGCATTTGATATTTTTATTTCTTAAAGGGTTTGTTTATAATCTTCATTTTATCTTTAAATGTGATTATAATATTGATGACTATGGGTTTTAAATGTTTTAAGTTCTAATTTTTACTAAAGTTCAGTAAATCACTGATTATCCGTGGAATTGGGTGGAAAGGGTACCATGGATAAATAAATCGCGGATAGCCCGAAAAAAGACTAAAAATAAAGTGCAAACAAGAAAAAAAAAATCACCATAAACACTATGTTTTATCGTATAAAAAACTCAATATGTAAAACTTTTAAAATATGTACAGTACAGTACAGTAGAAACCTTTGCTTTACGTCTAAATCACTAAAATGAAGAACAATAAACAAAAAACAATATCTACTGTGGTGTTAACAAAAAACGTTCAGCTACGCCTATAAAAAAATCAATCACTCGTTTTTGCTTCTTGCTTTGGAAACACCTTTTTTTTTATTCTAGATTGTACTTCCTTTAATGTGAGTTTTTATGCCAGATGTGCGTCGTCGTTTTGTTCCTCTAAATATTGAAGCAATCCGTCTACGTGCGGCAAAGCAGTTTCGTGTTTCATCCGCGTAGGTGCCTCATCTTTTCACTTTCACTTTGTTCTCCTTCATTCTCATTCACTCCTATTGCTTTGTTCGTCATCTCTACGTCAGTCAATCGTTCAAACCCTGGCTCGCTTGCGTCGCATTCCAGCCACTCTTTTATGTTCTCTTCATCGACATTATCACCTCCCGGAACGGATGTCACTAGGTCAACAAGTATAGTGGTTCATTCTATTCTTCACCCATTTTTTGATTGACATTTGTCTCGATACTCGGAAGGAGTTTTCTCTACGATCTAACAATGGTTGAGGGTTTGATGTAATTACATGCAGATACAATATCGTAAATGCTATCCAAAATTGTGTAATAATTCAAAACATTTTTGAGATCGTAGTCTTCTTCGATTTTTGACAGTAAAAACTTTGTTCTGTATGTTCTCTTCATGGTCGCAATGACTCCCTGGTCCATAGGTTGTATCAGTGCAGTAACATTTGGGGGCAAAAACATTGCGAAGATTTGCCCGTCAGAAGATTTAAGCACATTTCTAGCTGGGTGTGAAGGCTCGTTGTTAATTAACAAAACAGCATTCTTTGGCAAATGTTTACAGTCAAGATGTTTACGTACTTGAGGCAAAAAAATCTTTTCAAACAATTCTTGAAAAATCTGCTGGTTTATCCAATTGTTTTCATATTTATCCAGATAGCTATGTCTGTATACTTGGGCTGGGCATTCGAGAGTAGTCCAAATAAAGGTCCCTGGGGAACAACCAATATCTTATTTGTCTTGCAACGCCTCCTCTATAGAGGAGGGTTGAGCTACCCCCACTCTGGCTCACAGGGTTTAATCTTTTTTGGTATTATTATTCAAATTGTTGTTTTGTTTGTCACAAGCCCATTCTACACTATGGATCTGACACCGCTAGACATTTTTGAAGTATTTGTTGGTAAATCATAAGTGTATAAGCTGATTCGAGAGGATTTAGTTGCGGAGCTCGTAGGCCGTATATCTATTTACCCTGAATTCAATGTCCATGAATTGAGGGCCATGCTGTCCCGGGAGTTGGGTGAGAAAGTTCCGTTACATTCTGTTCTTAGTGATAGTGACGCTTCCCGTCAGGTGGTTGATAGAAGTGTAGACGCATCTGTGGCAGATATTGTTATGCGTGTGCCATTAGATCTCGTTGGTTATACTACGTCTCCTCAGGACCCTCTTTCTAACAATAATATTGTTCCGTCAGATATATCAGGTTTTAATAATCTGTGATGTACAGAATTGTTCTGAGTTGTTCACCATTTTTTTGGAAGCAAACAAAGTTCAGAAGTTGCATCTTGTCGAGGATTCTGAAATACTAGTGCTATGTCTTGGGAAAACTGCGGGGTTCTTAACTCATCTCATCTCAGAAGGGATTAGTCAAGGAATCCCTTGGGCCTTCGTAAAGGATAGAATATTTGCTTCACTAGTCTCCAGAAGAGAAAGGGAGCGTCTTTGTTTGGAGTTTGTATATCTCTTTCAACTCCCTCAACGAATTCTTCAGAATGTTATTCTGTCTGCATCCTCCTCTTAATGCTCAGTGAATCTAAGATTGTATAAATAATACTTGAAAACGTATCACCGCTTAGTAGGAGACATTTTGTGTTCTAGCATCTTCTATGTTCTTTTTCGGAATTGTATTCCTTGGCGTCAGATATTGAGGGTTCGCTTACAAGTGAAAGTGAATATTTTGATAAACATCCAATAACTATCTCTAAGCCCTTTAGTTCATTAGTCCCTTCAGATTCTGTTTAAAAAATAAAAATAGTGGCCAATTTATGTTGGTTCGGGCTTCCCCCGTAATTAATAGAACCAATTATAATGATTCGAGAGAGCAACATGGAGGTAAAGGTAGACGTGACCTATCTCATGTAAGATTTTTTCGTCGCAATAAACTAGGACATCTCTAATATCAGTTTCCAGCGGGAAACGAGTGACGTGTAGTCAGGGGAGTGGTCTGTCTACACAGCGTCCCAGAAAATTGCTCTGTACTCCTATTCCTATGGTTGAGCTTAGTATAGGTTCGAATAAAAGTCTCGCTTTAATCGACACTGGTGCCAATGCATCCTTTATTGATGACGAGTATCTGGGAAAAATCTAAAGTGGGAAGCCCAGAAGAGGAATTTAAATTAATAAGTGTGCTCCCCGCACGTTTATTTTAGGTAATGGGAGTAAAATAGTCTTTAATAGACAAGTTTGCCTTTCTATTTTAAAATTGATCGTTTTTTTTGGTAGAAAAGAAAGTTATATGTGTCAGATAAGCTTAAGTGTGATGTTATTTTGGGAAATGACGTTTTATGGACCACAAGGGTTATTTTGAATTTAGGCACGGGAAATTTAAATTTTGGGTTTAGCCTCAAATTTAAGTTACCGTTGAGCCTAAGTTCTAGGCCTATTTGGTGTAATATCATAGGAACGGATGAGGAACGTATTAACCTTTTGATAAATAACTACTCTGATGTATCAACACCAATCTAGGGAAAATGTGACGTACTGCCCTATGATATTGTAGTTACGGATGAGGTTCCTGTCAGGTTGGGTCCCTATTATTATTCTTCCCTGAAAATGAAGATTTTTCAGGAATTCATAGGTGATTTAGAAAGGAAGGGAATAATTAGACTATCTAAATCCCCTTATGATAGTCCAGCATTTATTATACCTAGGAAAGGACAAGCTCACCGATTAATTGTCAATTACAGAAAGGTAAACAAAAACATCTAGTTTGGCCCATACTAGATGCTGAGCGTAGAGAGCGCTTTTCAACATCTAGGGGGTACTAAGAAATATAGTCTTATTGATTTGAATGCGCGCTCACCGAGCGTTCTAAGAAGTATACGGCTTTCGTGACCCCTTGGTAGATCTATGAGTTTAACCACGTGCACAGGGTCCTAGTATCAGTGGTTAGGCCTTAAGCTGCATTCTGGATCATTTTTCTCCGACCTTAAGTACAAATTTGTGTTTAATTAGCTGGACGACATCTGTGTGTATAGTGATTTACTTGACGAATACATTGAACACTTATATAAAGTGCTTACGGTCAACCCTGACAAAGTCACGTGGGCTAAACAATCCATTAAGCTTTTGGGAAATATTATTTCTAATGAGAAGATGCTGGTTGACCCCGAAAGGGTGAAACCCATTGTTGAATACCCGCAACCCAAAAACTTGAAAGGTGTGATGCACTTCATAAGCATGTGTGCCTACTACGCACGGTTCATCCCACATTTTTCAGAAGTTTCCACCCCTTTGAATTATCTGAAGAAAAATGATGTCGCATTCGTCTGGGATGAGGAACAATCTAGGGCCTTCAAAACTCTCAAGTGCAAGTAAATCTGTACCAAAGTTTTACACATGAATGATTTTTCTCGTACTTCCTTTCTTCATGTCGACGCCTCCTCTGTCGCTCTAGTTGCACTTTTGTCCTAAAGATCATCAGATGGTGTTCATCGAGTGGAATTCACCAATAAAACTCTATCTCAGTTGGAGCAGAAATACAGTGCTTTCGAGAAAGAATGTATCACCTGTGTCTTTGGCATTGATAAATTCTCTCCTATTTAGAACAGCGTGAGTTTGAGTTATTCACGGACAATATGGTGTTGTCATGGATGTGGTGGCATTGTAAGCTATTCGAAAAGATCAGCAGGTGGGTTTTGCGCTCATCCAAATACAGCAGGATTAGGTATATCTTATTTGTAAAATGTTTTAAGCTATTGAAATCAATGTGCTATAATTCATTTGGATATTTAGTTGCAGTTGTTTAGTTCACCACCCATCATGTTCCTGGTCGCAGAAACGTGACTGCCGATTTTATGTCCAAGATGGATGAAGACCTGGAGCCCATTGGGAATGACAATGTAGAACATCCACTTAGTGTGAGTCATTCTAGCCCTGAATCATTTGTTTCTATCAGTGAACATCAGAGAAATGATCCATGATGCTCAGATATGATGGATAAAATAATTATGGTTATGATGTGGGGACTTGTTCTCTTCACAAAAGTCTTCTGATGGTTTCTAATGGTAAAGGTAACGGGAGGAAGATTTTTTCCCCGGCTGTGGTGCGCCCTATGTTGATGCGCTATTTTCACCATTCGGTAGTAGGTGGTCACTTGGGCTTTCTTAAGACATATCGCAAGATTTCTATGGAGTTAATTTGGTTGGGGATGCATAAGGAAGTGAAGCTACAAGTCAGGCAATGTTAGGATTGCCAAAAGGCTAAACATGAGCAGAACACGAGGGTGGGGTTTTATTCGACCCATATGGTCCGACTTCCATGGGAGAAGGTATTTATTGACTATGTAGGGACCCTGCCTTAATCCTCCTTAGGGAATACTTGCATACTTATTATTTTAGATACTTTTACTAAGTTTGTCGTGATGTTGCCTCTGAGGAACATAAAGGCTAAGACAACCACTAACGCTCTCGCTAGACGCATGTGGGCTATGTTTGGTGCCCCACGTGTTATTGTTAGCGACAACGAGCCGTGTTTTAGATCGGCTACCTTCAAAGACCTGTGTTTTGGATGTAGCAGAAAACCTTTGACCACCAGCCCTTACTATCCCTGTCCCAACCACGTGTAGCGATTCAACAGGAACTTTAATGTGGCCTTGAAAATTTTTCATTCCAGTGAACAGGAAAAATGGGATAACGACATGGAGTTCTTAACTGTTGCCTTTAATTTTGCGTTCCACGAATCCATAGATGCATATCCCTGTATCCCCGACTTTAGGTGACTCAGTCATCTGTAAATGTTACCCTCAGAGCTCCGCAGCTGACAAAATCTCGGTGAAGCTGAGTCCTTAGTGGGGCTGTCCATAGCAAGTGGAACGTTTTCTTACCCCTGTAACCTTGCTATTAAATGATGTTGGTGATCTATTGATAACTATACGAGACCACGTATTGCAAGTAAAACCCACTGACATAAAAGAGTCCTCATCCCTGGTCCAGGGATGAGTATATGTAAGTCCATCATGTACATATGTAAGTTATTGTGTGTAAATTTTTTATTATCTAAGAGAAATTTCGGGACAGATTTGGTATAGGTTTATGGAGCTGTAACTCTCCGAATTTATCTTGTCCAAAATATATTGATATAGATTATTCAAGCCTTGTCATAAGAACTGAATTCTGAGATCTAAGAAAATAAAATTTGAATCTTTGGCTGCAGTTGCTGCTTAATTCTATTGTAGAGCTACTTAACTCTGTTATAATGAAAGATATTGCTATGATAATGCAATGGTTACTAAAACTTTATATGACCATTGTTGGTACATATAGGAATAAAATGGTAAGAAATTTGATGATAGTAAGTTATGTATTATGTAAATAGCATTTGAATAATGATATCGTGAGAATTTTTCTATCAATTAGTGGTTTGTTTGAGTTAATGTTAGTTAGGTTAGCCATGTATATACTGAGATTAATGCTTAAGGGATGGATTTTGTCTTTAGTTTTTGTTAGTTGGGTACTGTTTTTGTGTTTATTTTCTCAGCGGACTCCTTCTTCCATCATTCATTATTTTCATCGTGGCATGGAGAATAAGGCCCGGAAACATCTACTGAGGCAAATGCTAAGCCACTGGGTTGGCACCTAGAGTAACGTCCTGACTCATTGAACTTGGTGTTGACCAGCCGCTGGTTCTGTGACCAAGAAAGACGTATCTTGAATCACAGTGCTAAGAGCTTGGACCACCTGACTGCTGGTGATCGTTGAGGGCTGTTTCTTCTAGGGGCAGAGGATTTGTACAGTGGCAACAAACATCTACGCCACCTAACCCTCACCACCTAAAAGTACACACACTTACCCCATTCTACTTGGATACCAGCACCATGTTTACATCCTTCGCTTATATCAACAAACATGACTGTCTACCGCTCAAGTTAAACAAGAAGGAAGTTCTGGAGTGCGTCACGATCCGACACTGTTTCACAGAGTGGCGAGTAATGCACAGGTGACTCAGAGAAAATTGCACTCTGTGCAATAATGTGTTACCCTAGCCCCCCGAACTGTCGCTCTTTTGACGTTGTGCGTAGGCGTCGATAAGAGCCCAACTCTATCATTTGTGGAAAATGACATTATTCGATTTAAAATACCCCCATCCCATATTTTACCCTCTGCGAAACTTTGAATATATGCTTGTGCTCAGCATGGAAATCGCACTCTTTGATGCCGATAGGAATTTGGAGTTGTTTGCATTATCATGTAAATCTTCGTAATTTTGGACAAATTATATATATATATATATGTATTGTTTTATGGCAAACTAGGTAGATTTAATCCACCGATATAATATAGGGATTGCCTCTTGATATTCTTTGGACGTATTTTTTATTTATTTTAAATTCCAGTGTGCTTGTTTTGGAAACCACCGTAATGTGGTATTTAACTGTTTGGGATCCGAGTACGAATGACCAAATCTGATTTATACATTACTTAATCTTATCTTTGATAGTTTTCTCCCCTATTTAATTTTCTCCTTCTAATTTATTCTTATTGGGAGTCTGTGTCTAACTTTGGATGTTAGGTATCTTCGGATATATCCAGCACGTATTTTTGAAATTTTAGGAATATACTGTTATTGTAGTGGATATAAAATAATGTATAAACTAGTTGTACGACATAGCTACCCCCACTTCACGGATTAGTATTTATGATTAATTTCGTATATGATCGAATTTAAATCTTGGGGTATTGCTAAGAGCAAAACTTTACTAGTTTATTGATTTAAGTATGTTCTATAATCAATAATAATAATGATCTTGTATGAAGTATACACTTTCAAGACGGACTTATCATTATTCTTGTATTGTTGTCTTTTGAAAGGCTTAGTTCATTAAAGTAAGTGATAGGCTGTATTTATTCTTGCTTATAATATTCCATAATGCTCACTATAACTTGATATGAGAACATTGAGATTGAAAACATTGTTGAACGATGTAAATATGTCCCAATCTGGTTAATACGATTTATTCACTTTCTACGAATATTGCTTAGAATTATTAACAACTCGTATTGATATTGCGCATGGTACTCAACTACGTAAAATTATATTGTAATTCCATATGAGACTTATCTATTCTTTGATAATAAATAGGCCTGAAGTCCATTATAGATACAATGTTTCTCTTTTGCATTTAAGTCTAGCGATTTCCTCTTTCCCGTCTTGTGTATTCTCAAATTATCTGTTTTCATATTTATACAGATAGCTAGGTCTTTATACCTGGGCTGGGCATTCAAGAGTAGGCCTATTAAAGGTCCCTGGTGATCAACCATTATTTTATGTGTCTATCAAGGCCTCCTCTATAGAGGAGGGTTGTAGCTTATAGGCACCCAAGAGTCAAACATTTACACTGGTAGACCCCCCCTCCTCCCGCCGGAGATCTTTAGGACTCGGAGTTGGGTGTTAAAGTCCCCCAAAGCCCCGTAACAAATTTTATTTTGAGGTCTGAATACTAAAATATTTTTCCAATATACTTTAGAAGTTGGATTTATGTGACCAGCAATGTGTCTATTAATATACTTTTTTTGTAAGGAAATAATTCCTACTAACCACAGTTTTTCTACTCTACACTACTTTTTATTTCAACTAAGGCATGTGTCTAATACTATTCTCAACGACGAAGCTACTCTGAAAGTGAGATAATAGAACGGAAAATTGATTCAATTGAAAATTGAGCCTACTACGGCAAAGCGTACGTCAATATGAAGTAAATTGAACTAAATGAACCTTAAAAAATATAACTACACCTTATCTTACAAGAATCTATTCATTTATCTTTTAATATTAATATCGTATTTTTATGCAATTGTGTTATCCTTCAACAGATAACATCTCCAACCGCCACCCGCAGTTTATGTTAGATAACGCTGGCAGATATCGTTTATTATACTCGTTTACTTAGAAGGGTGAGATAGTTTAGTGTTTTCTTGATCCTTTGAGGGTTTGCTATTATTTTTACGCGTTCTTATTTATTATATTGACTAAAATTATAATATTTGATAATTAACTGTTTAATGCATATAATATAGGATGTCTTGACAAAAATTGTTCGGCAAGCTTAGTGCAAGTTCGGAACAATATTGCCGCCAAGTTTTGATGTGATTTTGTTTTGCTAAGAGGAAGGAGTTTTGAAACCTCACAGCTGTTGACTGATACATCATTGTCCATAGTCAGTGTATTACTCGTTATGGTTTACGTTTTATTATGTTTATTTTACTTATGAATTAAAATCAATTGTAAGATACTTTATTTTGTTTTTAAGATTTATAGATTGATTAACCGTTTCGAAATTTATCTTTATAAATTAATATTTGTTTTTATTTAATCAATATTATCATCCGATTGGATTAACTATTTGGGGAAGTATAACCACAATCCTGTTCATTTTTAATAGGGATATCAATAAAAGTGAAGCTAATTAACTATGTTCTGAGAATTATAAAATGACAAATGGTCACGGGAATCGAACCCGGGACCTTTGACTTAGTGCGCCAGCGCTCTACCACTGAACTATCCAGGAGTTGTTCCATGGCCAGGGCCATGGCGTACTAAGTGAAAGGTCCCGGGTTCGATTACCATGTTCAGGTATAATTTTTCAATTTTCAGTATAGGATATCTAAATGGAGAATTCCTCTTTAAAAGTACAAATAATAGCTTCGGCTATTTTATCATTAATTTAAAATGTGTTTGTATAATCTAGTTAAAATAAAATTCTAAAATAAACACCATAAGGAATATCTTAAAGGAATAAAGAAGGCAAAATTCAATAATTATATCTTGAGAGTTATTCCATATGATTACTGACTAAGATAGTTATATTAATTTTGCTAGCTACTTGGATGTGGCGAGTGTCTGGATTTGTTTTTCCCGTGAAATCATCAACTTTTTTTCTATTTGATTATACTTTGTCCAAATTAATCTGTTCAATTTAACTTGAAGTGGTCTTGTTCTACATCTATTCCCACTGAGAAAATAAACGTCTATGAACATTAAACGCACTTTTAGAATTGAACGAGAATCATACTCAAATTATTACATATTGTTTTAAACATATTTTTTTAATTAATAGATAAAATAAAGTAGCCACCATAATGGTATTTACCTTATTACTTGTTTCCATCTTGAAGACGATGAGGGTAAGATATTGAACTTCCTAAAACTTTGTTCTATCTTAGTTAAACAAACTTGGTTGATAATTCATAAATAAAATAATTTTATTTCCACTTACATTTTTATAACATTCATTTTATCTTTTGAACATCCACTAAAACAAACTTAAGATTTTTAACTATTTTATTTACAGAACTGTTAACTCTCCGTTTGCATAACAACTTCTCACAGTGTAACGAGGGAGCAACATCGATGATAAATTTTAATTTTTAGAGTACATTTCCGTATTTTACTGTAACTTACATTTTGCGTCCTTGCATTATTTTGTTTGTTATGTTATTAAGGAGCGTTTATTTTTGATATGTTGTAAATATCATAAGGTATGATCCACTTAAAACGTTTTGTTTGTGCTTCAGTAATAATTCGTCAATACATTCACACAGTTATACACTCCTAAGTCCTATATTGATCTAAGTTAGCTGATTATATCCATGTCACATTTATCCCATAGGTTCATCCTAGTATTCCAGCATCAAGTCAACGTCTACGGGCCCAGTTATTTTACCTGGAAGTACCGAGATGAGTGACTGAATCTCTGGCAGGAACGATAAAGATGAGAAAAAATCTGGGCTCCCACAATTTAAAAAATTTAACTCTGCTATATTAAACAAACACAGAGACCAGATAATAGTTTCAGATTTTTACACTATACATCCCGCTTCACCACAACACTTATTTCTCAATTGCCACCAACACCCTACCCAAGGAAGAATGAAATAGCCAAAGCTATTATTTGTGCTTGTAGAGAGGAGTTCTACATCTAGATATAATATTCTGAAAAATTAAAAATGACACCTGGACACGGGAATCGAACCCGGGACCTTCGGCTTAGTACGCCAATGCTCTACTACTGAGTTATCCAGGATTCGTACCGTGCCCAGACTCTGCCTTACACAAATAATAGCTTTGGCTATTTGATTCTTAATATGCAATCCTGTACACTTAAAATAATAATTGTACAAGTGGCAGTAAAAAGCCAACTACCTATTCGAAGATGACTGCGTTATCTGATAGCTCGTGAATAAAACCGATACTTCCACACGTCCATCATAGACTCAGCCTTAAAATATGAGCGGAGAATGACCCTAGGCATGGGACTACTCCTGGGTATCTCAGTGGTTAGAGAATTGGCATACCAAGTCAAAGGTCCCGGGTTCGATTCCAGTGTCCAGGTGTCAATTTTTATAATATGACTACACAAATAAGGTTCCACCACCACTGACCCAAATGACTCCCATACCTGTGAGTCATAGAGGTATTGAATAGGATGAAAGGGTGACCTATGACCAGGGAAAGAGGTCGGAGCTATCTGCTCTCAAGGTAGTCATGCCGTTATTCAAACAACCCCATCTACAGTCATATACAGAATGTAAGAAACTAATTTTTCTCGACTTTACAAAAGTTACTTAAAACCATAAACACAATTTACATTAATACGTCAAATCATGTGATCTGCAGCAGTCTCATTTAATAGATATTAATAATACATATGTAATTAACCATACAAATAAAATAGTAAAAGGTTATCAATGTCGACCGCAACAAAATAAGTTTCTATTTTATAAGAGGCTCGCTAATAAAAACTAAGGAAGAAAAGATTGATTTGTTAATTTAATGGAATTCATAGTGTAAGGTAGGAAAACCAAATCTAGCTTTGGAATAAGTATACCAGTTTAACCTTTACAGTAACTAATTAATAAACACCCGTCTACACTACACACTAAACTAGCAAGACTAAGAGCATTCACACAACAATATTTATAACACACATTTATATTCAGGTAGGTTGTTCTCAATTTACAGCTGATTGTATTTTCTCAAACACGCAGTTAATGGCTGGTAGATAGCCTCTATCACCACATATTATTATTATTATCCGCTTCGGTGGATCCATAAACTGAAGCGTTAATCTTGCAGTAGACTAGATTAATGATGACGAGAAGATCGAAGTTTGAGTCTCGTTCGAGTGTACTGAGGGTGGGTATTCAAAAATAGTTTTTCACACTCCCTTATCGTAAATGTGGGTACACTTCCACTAAATATAACCTTCTTCATCCCTAAAACCATTGGTGTAACTAGTTCATTAACATACAGTATGAATGGGTAATATTGCGCTGTGCATTTACAAAATCTTATATATTTTACTAACTTATTCGCTAATGATCACGGAACTACCTTGTGATTAGTTTCCAGTTGAAAGGTTTTGTTGTTTCCTTAGGTTTTAAGCCTGGTTGGTACTTGGAAAAATTGTTGATCAACTGTTTCCTAACGGTTCCCTAACTGTTCTTGAACTGTTTTCTAATTGCGAGCAAATATTAAATAAACATTGTTGATCAACTGTTTCCCAACGGTTCCCCAACTGTTCTTGAATTGTTTGCTAATTGCGGGCAAAAATTAAATAAACATTGTTTATCAACTGTTTCCCAACGGTTCCCCAACTGTTCTTGAACTGTTTGATAATTGCGGGTAAATATTGAATAAACATTGTTGATCAACTGTTTTCCAACGGTTCCCCAACTGGTCTTGAACTGTTTGCTAATTGCGGGCAAATATTAAATAAACATTGTTGATCAACTGTTCCCCAACTGTTCTTGAACTGTTTGCTAATTGCGGGTAAATATTAAATAAATATTTCTTCGGGTTCAGACTTTAATGAGGAAATATTGTTTTCCGTCATGATTTCAGTTGAGTGCTAAATTTATGTCGTAGATTTTAAATAATTATTGTGATTTCTACAAAATTGCAAACGAAGGGCATTTAATTTTTTCCAATTCATGTACACCAGTGGCTCCCAACCGATGTGCCACGACACTTTAATTTACCGTGAAATTTAGGAATGCTGCCACTAAAATTCCACAAGGTTTTAATTCAACAAACCATCTAGTGATAATTATACTTGTTCCAGTTTTAAGTCTCCTAAAGATTTATAACGAATAACGATAGCAATTTATCCTTCAGTTTCACTTGAAATCCAAATTGTGACCGACCAGTTTCAGCATCTTATAAAATCATAGCACATGTAGCAACTAGAATGGGAGGAAGGGGGGGAGTTCAAGCTTTAGATATTACCACCGAATCAGTGTTTAAAGTTGCTTAATTGATAGCCAAATAAAACTAAACCACTTGTTATTGGGCCAGCTAGTCAAAAATATTGCGAGAAAAATTAAAATTAACAGGCAATTTGTTCTTCAAGTAGATGATAGTACCGATAGAGACATAAAATTACTTTCCACTGCATCTAGATACAAATGATTTTAATTTTTATTCATAAAATTAATAAGAAAAATGTACTTTATTATGGCTTATATAAATGTGTACTACCATGAAAATATTATCTTCAGCTAAGTGTACCCTAAATTAAAAAAGGTTGGGAATCACTGATTTACATTAACTAACTGAGATCTTTTTGCTTATTTCATCAAAAATATCCAATATTTTACGAGGTTTTTAAAGTACTGAGATGTCATATCCCCCAATAGTATATTTGTATAGGAGATTTCAATCAGTTACAGATATTTTTCCCACTAAAATGGACATATCAAAAACTAATGCACGTGGTGTGAAAAGCAGAGTCAGAATGTCCCACGTTGCTTGTTGTCGAAATGTTGGCAAACACGTTCAGACTAGTAAACATTATTTCTTGTAACCCATTTGAAATGGATTACGGAAAACATGTTTTTTTACCTGGGAAACACAAAGAAAATACGAAAAATTGTTGCCCAACTGTTGTCCAACAATTGGGGAACATTTGACCAACAGTATGCTAACAGGTGTTCAACTGTTCCAACATGTTAGCAAATAATTATGCTTCAAGCAAAATGTTTTCAATTGCATACTAGTCTTATTCCCCACATTCACTGATACTTCCTATTTATATTTTCAATAGTTAACGTGAGTCTATAGCCTATAGCTTTGTCGCCTGACTAATGAACCCAATAACAAACTATTATTTCAAATGTACTTAAATATTACAATGTTGACGACAAGCGAATAAATATCATTTTCTAGTTGCGTTTAAGCCACAATAAGTCCAGATAACTCTTATATTTGTTAAATCATCTCTGGCTATGGACTTGCCTGGAAACAGAATTTAATTATAATTGTTAGAGATTATTTGAGACAGTCGATTTTTTTCTCTCTTTGCCATTAAGTTAGCGAACTTAATTTAAGTGTTAGCTTTATAATTCCTGAAAGTCCTATATTTTCAGTTCCAGGAAGTTACTAAACGCCAACATTAAAAAAAAATCAAGAGTTAGTTTTGTTTTGAAGAACAAAATATTTCCTTTTCAGAGAGGTGGAAAGAAAATAAATACCAACAAAGAACAAATTTAATGAAAATAAAAAAGTGAGTATATTTACTCATATTTTTAAATATAGGTGCATTAATATTTTAAAAATTCATACAAAAAAGCTTGGTGAAGCGACTCCTTAGGTAAGAGATTTTAGGTAAATAGCCGTAATAAAGAAGACGAATAACCTATTAGACTAAGATTAATATACTGTTGTTCAATTTTCTCATTGAATAAAATATGGAGGTGTAAATAGGTATATTAACACATACATTCTTATTTCAAGGGCGAATATAAGTTAACGTTAATAAAATCACAATGTATTTTAACAATAATTACTATAATATATTCATTGAGGATGTAGTGAATATCTAATATAGTCTTTCAGACAAGATTTACGACTTTATAAAAAGTTACACCGCTCTAGGCCTAAACATTAATAGTGCCCTTAAAATCCCCATTTGGCATGCTATATGCTTCCTTCTCCCTTAAAGATAATTTCTTAATAGCTTTAATATTTGTGTTAATGAATTAACTACATAATTTAATACTATGAATAACTCGTTATCTTATAAAAAGTACTAATAGGACCCTGTAAGTAACAGAGATCTGTTTTTGTTCTAAGAAACTCTTTATTTCCTATCATAAAATTAGAGATGATGAGCAGCTAGTTTTGAATGCGATATTTTCAAAGTTATATTTGCCATTAGATTAAGTTCACCATAAGTTTTATTCCCAGTATCTCAAACTCTCCAATCGGCAACTTGTTAGATATTAGATAAATGCCATTTAATTGACTCACCTTCAGGCAAATTTCCAAAGGAGCAACTGCAATATGCACGAACTGTTCCAAGTCAGCACAAACCTTGGGAACTTAATTATGGACTTTTCCTTTGTGTTCCTTTTTCTTGCCTCTCTTCCTTTAGAACAATTTTATCCTACCGTGTCACTTTCGTATTTATTCCTTTCTCTGTGTTTTTTTACTTATAAATTTCTTTATCTTCATAATATTATCTCTATTTCTTAATTCGTCCCATCTCCATGTATCTTTTTGTCCTAATGATTTATTTATTGCGCTATTTTATTTCCACCAGCTAGATTTTTCTGCAACTTTCTCTTTATCATCCACTTCTTCTTTTTAACATCTTTCTCTCCCCTTAAATAATACTTCTAGAAGCACTCTCTCCCTTCCAATTTACCCTACCATTGTTTGTCAGCTCCACTACCTCCTTTCTATTATTCGCAACTCACTTCCAACTTTATCTTGAAGCAAGTTTGCCTTTCCAAGAAGGGAAGATCAAACATTTGACTTAAGAACCAAGTTGTGCAACAACGTTGTTCTTCATCTTGCTTCACTTAATAACGTGAACTAGTGTACCTTTACTTCTTACTTGGGAGCCTGTGTTTTCTGCTTGTAGGGTTCTTCGATCGATTTATGACAGTAACGAACACAGAAACTCACTTTATGACAGAGGGTTGAGGGCATTAATGTTGAAGATATTATTAAATGTCTATTTTTGTATTTATAGAGACACTTCTAATGTGTAAAACGTTGTACCTTTTGAATAATAAGTGGTAAACTTGGTCTTTAAATTAAGCCTATGGATTTGAGGTATCTTCAGTGCTTAAGATAATGATTTAACTTAATAGACTTTAAGATAATATACGAACTATTTAGGATCTTAGAAAGAGGGGCAGTGCCCCTTGCTCCTCCCCTCTATAGGCTTGTGGTTTTTTTTAAATATAGAAACTCTAACATGCTATATGTTTGGAAAATCTCTCTTTAAGAGTGCAGTCAATAAATAAGTCTGGTCAAATAAACTGAAAATGAGTTCTTGAAATTATGTAATCTTTAAATTAGTGTATGGTCTGTATTTGTAGCTGCATAGTCTAAGGCGTCACTCTCATCCTTGACTAGACCACCTATGACAGAAATATCAGGATTCGAATCCCAGTGTATGTACCAATGTTGGTTTTCCTATATTGTTTTCCCCTCTTCCTCCAAACAAGTGCGGGAACAATTTCTCATATTCAGCCTTTTTCATCCCTAACTCATTAGCGTAATCAGTACACATGCGTATAGACTGAACAGGTAGTAGAACGCCATGATAATAAAATAAAGGGTATGAACTAGCGTGCAAATATTTTTTAATTAATACATATTTAAATTATTTTTAAAATTAGAACTATCATTATTTTAATAAAATGTGATTATATTTCCAATTAATGGAATGTGTATTTTATTTCATCTCGAGTTTGGTGGGAGGGAGTTAAGGCCATAATCTCTCCAGATCAATAAAGGCCATTATTGTTATTATGATTATTATTAATATTATTACCAATCAAAAGCCACCTAGTTCACAGACAAGCACCTTGTATGTGAACTAGTTACGTCACGCGTGAGGAAACTCTTGCTTAGCGCCCTCGCGCGCATAGTTTTAGTTTTTTGACAGGGAGTAAAGAGGACTCGGACCCATCAACTACCAAACTGATATTTTAAAATAATATCTGTTATTCACTCGATTCTCCCTTAAATATTCCGGCCTTTCATTGAGTCCTATCTATCTAATAAACTCAAACTTAAATGGTATTGCTCTGTTCGAAATCTGTGGATGAGAACTATTTCTCATCATTACATATCGCAGACATCTGGGTTTCTGGTTATCTAGTGTCCCCTCAACACCAAGTGGATACAAGTGATAATCTAATATGTATATTATCAACACTTTCGTGGTCTACAAACTTAATACAGTGAATGATTTACTAATGTTTGTCAAAAGATTTCTTTAATTTTTTTTATTGTAACTTGGGATTTATAGTGATTATGCAAATTAAAATTAATTAACTTCTAACTAAAATGTTTATAGATATGAAACTCAATATATTGATGCTACTATCTCAAGTTGTGGTGGCGTTCTAATATATCCCGTTGACTATATTTCTGGTCTGGTCTGGTCTGTATAAATAATCTTTAAAACCTCATGTAAGGTGTCTGGATTGAAATCCCAACCCTTATGGTGGTTGTAAACGTACCAATCAAATCTATGTAGGTGCTGGTGACCAATATCATTTTAGACACCCCTACCAAGATCACTGTCGATTCTTGATAGGTGTGAATTTTCTTGAGGTATGTCGAGCAACTAACATGGCTCCCATGAGGGGTTTTTATGTCGTGTTTTCTTTGTATGCGGACGTATCTGTCATCCATTAATTCAACCAAAGTCAATATGTTATGCTTGAACTTGCTCGACATTTTAACCAACAGCTACATACTTTACAACTGACCGTCCCTGTGGTGTAGTGGTCATTATACCTGGCTACATTTCTAGGGGTGTCGGGTTCGATTCCCAGCTATTACATTGGGTATCTTTCCTTTAAGGGGAATAAGTCCAACGGTAACCATGGTTTGGTAACTAGGATTAAGTTAGGTTAAGACTCAGCCAGGCTCCATAAATCCATCATAACATCATTTCATTGCAAGTAAAACGTGTAGACAGGCTCCAAGTTATACCCTGGCCAGCGTTCTCTTCCGCCAGCCCTGCGCACTAATATCGTACAATTTATTGAAAGAGAAAATGGCTCTTCTTTGATATATCACTAGTCGTGTCAGCATCGTGTACTAACTGGCCATAAGGTTAAAAGGAAGCTCAGTAACATCAATACTGGCACAGTTACTGACATAGATCTTATTGGTACGTGGACAGCTGACCTTAATAACCAAAATCTGTCAGTTTGTTAGTAATATAGTGTTTGAGAGGAAGTGCATCTGTATAAGCTTGTAAAGGGGATATTAAAACCACATGGATAAATGCAAAAAACCAAAACAACAGTGCACTCGCCAATTTTCTAACCTCATCTTGCCCGTCACCAGTATTTACGTAAAATTCGAACCAGAAGCTTTAGACCGGGTGTCTATCACTACATGTCACATTATAGCTAAATGACTAATAAAAAGTATACAGTTCATTGTAAGAGTTTCATTGAAATAAATTTTATTTCTATAAAAGAAAGCAAACCCTAAGAGTACTGATAATAGTTCATTGTAATTAAAGTAAAACCAAACAAATCGCCCTCATAAAGGGTTTGTACCCTCCTCTATCAAACAGAAAAGTTTAAAAGCCAATAGCACAAAAATAAATAAAGGGATTCTCCCTATGAAATGGGGTCCTTGTATTTTTTCATCTCATACAAGAAATAAATTCTCCTATCAAAAAGAAGACAGAAAATAAAAAGTGGATGGATGACTGGATGTTCAAATAAAGTTGAGTGTAGTCAAACTCTCTTCTGTAAAAAAAAAGATAGGAGCATTGTTCACGGGTGATTTTGCGAAGGCTTTTAAATTTAACGGCATGCTTTAGCAACTTGGTACTTTCCATTTATGGAATATTTCGAACTACTTGCCTCAGTGAATGTAGCTACATGGGTCACAAGCTTTTGCCCTGTTAAAAGTGGGATATAAATTTTCTTACCTCAAAAATGATAAATTCATAGGCTAAAAGTCAAGCAAATTTTTTTTTAAGTGTTAACATTACATAAGATTAACGTGTTTTAAAAGGGTGCTGAAATAATCAAAAACGAAATATATTATAAATAAAAGGAGAATAGTAAAATAAAAAAAACTCTTATACAAAGAGTAATAATCATTATTTTATAAATCAATTAATAAATTAATAACCTTATCATGATAAAGAGGTATATTATCCCTCATACACAGTTATACAAAGTTATGTGCCCAATGCTAAATAAACTATTCATTTAGCACTTATGGTAGCTACTTACTTTATGGCATTAGGAACTCGAAAGCTCATCGCCCCATTTACACAATAGACAAGTACGCCACCTATCACTCTTGAGCCAGTTTTATCCATTCCACTTCATTACACCCTATATCTTAAAGGTCCATTCTAAGTTATCCTCACACTTCCGTCTAGGTCTTCCCAATTGTATCTCCAGCTTGGGTTTGCTAATCATTACCTTGAACCAGGTTCTAGATTCTCCCATTCGCACTGCATGTCCTGCCAACCATAATCTACGAGACTTGATGATCCTAGCAATCATGGTAGTTATATTAAAATTAAAATAATATTTACAAATTCTATCAATAAATATTACAATTGGTATATAATTCAATATACTATTAACTTATAATCATTCAATACTTAGAATGACTAAGAATATTTTAATTTATAACATTTTGGCAGGTCATTTAACATAGGTGGTGTGGCTAAGAGAGTTATCTTGTAAAAAATAGCGAGTAGCAACATCTCAAATCAATTTCAGCAACACCAAATAGGTAAGGAAGCCAGGGTCCACTTTGGCTGGGTGTTTCTTTAGTAGGAAACATCTGGCCCTTTAGCTTGACCGGACAGATTATGTTCTACTAGCCGGTGTTTTCTCTAAAATTGGTACAGTCAAAACCATAAATTTCATTATATAGATACCAAATTTATAATTGCAATGATAAATTCAGAGACATTAATAAAATTAACGAATTGAGTTAAAACACCAAATTAAATCTAAATGACTACATTCTTTACTACAAAAGAGATAAAATAAAATTATCGGGGTAAAAATGAACAGTATTTGTATAATATAATTAAACATTATGTGATTTTATCACTTTTAAACGGTTTATGTGTAAAATATTTTTCTCTTTGAAATATAGTAGGTTATAAATATTTCGTTGTGTACACCTCATATGAATGTCAAGTCATGTGAAATCTGAGCACCATGGATTAATTACATTACCTTAACAATGGTACAGTACATGAAAATAAAAAAATAGCGAGTGTTACCTCTCAAAACTCATAATCTGTAATGATTTAAACTCAATGAATCTCTATTTAATGCTTATAATTAAACACTTGCTAAAATTGTGTACTCTCAAGTGATCTTAAAGGACAATATATTTGATTAACTTTATTTATGAATCGAATTATTTAAACTATAAGTTTGATCTCGATGGGATATGTTTCAGGGATAAAATGAAACAAAATAGGTCCTTTTTTTTATCTCAAATATAGTTAGAAGCGTGAAGCCGTGCTTCAGACAATTATTAATACACATTAAAAATTAGATTATAATCCCGGAGAGGTAAACATTATAGTCTTACCAACGTGCGAGTGTGGGTTTGGTATAAGTGATTACACTATATAAACATGAACGAGCTATTTTTACAGTTTCAATCCTCCTTGATCGCAATTTAAATTTGCATCTGTTAGCTATAAGCAGTTTAAACTATTCTTGAATCTAGTTCGAGTTCACACCATTCAAATTTGGTAATTTTTTCCCTATTTATATTCTCTTAAAACTTACTTCAAATTGGCACCATAAAAACATGAGCCATTCTTCTCCTATTTATATACTCTTAAATCTTACTTCAAATTTGTACCATAAAAACATGATAAGTTTTTCTCCTTTTTTATAACTTCCCCAGAGTTTACTTCAATCTTGCTTTGTAAAAATATGATACTTCTCCTACTTTTATCTTTCGAAAACTTATTCACTTGAGCAATTTGTTTTTATATTTCAAACAAGTGTATTCAAGATTGTAATTTTTAAACAGGAAACATTTATTTGTCCAGTTTTTTAACCTCCTAGACTTTGTTTCCACCATGTGATATTCTTTCTACTGACCATACCCTCCCAGGATACAAATCCACAACAAATATTGCCACTGTGCCTGAAGAGTCGTACATTGTGACAAACATGACAGATCCTCTCGCTTTTTGTTGTAGCCAATGTTGGCAGCATGTAAACGGGTCCCGTTGAAGTGTCACCAGCTGACAACGGACAGTTTCACGCTTGGACATTCCCCCCTCTTGTTTCGAAAGGGCTTCAAGCTTCACTCTTAAACTGCGGATAGATATTATTTATGTTGATTACATCTAGGCTGTTTCTTTTAAAACTGTTTTAGCCTGATAAAAGACCGAAGCTGCATGGTTAATAAAAGTGCATTATTTGGCTGTCGATATAATTTTGTATTTATCAAAAATATGGTTTGGATTTATTTATAAATGTTACTTCCCACACAGGTGAGCACATAGACAAAGGAATCAGTATAGTATTTTTGTATTTTTGTGTGATGGGTATGCTGAGGTTTGAATCCCGTCTAGATACAGTAGAATATTTTTTGTCTTAATGGTTTACCACTCAACCTGCGCGTTAACTAGTGTAAATTTCCTCCAACATTGTACTTCCATTAAACTTAACCTATTAGTTTAAAATGTGTGGGTAACCATAAAAGGTGGTAAAATAATAATAATAATAATCAAAATGAATAAGTGGAATGACAAAATGTATAGTTTGTGGCCAAATTTTCAAAAATTCACTATCAGAAAACATCCCCTCGATAGTTTTCTTCAGAAAATAAAAAAAATATTTGGAGAGATATATTACTTTTAGATACAAATTGTTAAATATTTGAACATGTAATTACTATGAGGCAATAAGAGTGTATTATACGGTAGTACACTTTTGGGTGAAGAGATTCGCTACCCACAGTGGTGGTCAATCTGTCTAGGGTGGTTTGTTTTCGTTATTAATCAGGCTAGGGTTCCAATCCTGGCTAATTTCACTGGCATTAGTCCAACAGTCAGAAGTATGTATGCAAAGTGAGTTACGGGTCCCAGGTTAAATTCCTGGCATGGTCAAGGATTATTAATAGGTACATTATTGGATGGAGGACTGAATGTTTTGCTTATATTAATATTAGGTTAGTTTGTAATTCATGTGGTGATAAAATGAGGAGGATAGAAAAATGCACGTAAAATCTATCCAACCTTTTTATTTTCTCGCTATTTTACAGGCCGAGAAAGAATTGGGATCAACAAAAATTCGAACTTTAGATTTTGTTTAAATTAGATTTTCATTAACTTCCGAATCTGAAAAATGGGTTTTTGAATTTCCACCAGTCTGTCTGTCTGTCTGTACCTTGGAGTAGAGCAAAACTATTTTACCGATTGGTCTAAAACTTTGTATTTCGGATTTTCATAGAGTTGCCCCTAGGTATTTTTGGAGTTGGAGATCTAACCTTAAAATTAAGTGTAGTTTGCTGAAGAGCAAAAAGAGAACAAAATCAATTATTTCAAAATCGGCTTTGACGATTTTGATTAAATTTCATTTCCAAGAATTGATTAATAGTATAAACAAAAATAGCTACGTTCATTATTTTGGCAAAATGACTTTAACGGTACCGGTCTGATGCGCAGATTCTCATTTTTTTATCACATTTTCGAAATTATTTGAGATATGAAATTTTTTTCATTACAAATATGTAGGTCTATTAATAATACAAATATTTAAACGAGATATATATGTTATAATACCAATTGTTTTCAAGCTAAACGCAAATCAATATATATTTAAACTTTTTAAAAATTAAGGTCAAAAATTGCGACCGCAAGAAAAAATACAACCCACGATGTTGACAGATATTGACGATTTAAGGCCCCCCGAGCCCTAAAAAGTCGTTTTTACAATGCCATCTATCTGTGTGTTTATTTAACCCTAAAATTAAGAGTAGTATAGTAAAGGGTGAAAAGAGAGAAAATTCATTTTCTCAAAATTGACTCCTACTATTTTGATTAAAACTCGTATCTAGGCTGTGATATTGTATACAGGATGTTTCAAAATATTGTAACTTGTGAAATTTTATACAGGGTGTGCGAAAAATGATCATGTCGTCTTTTCTCGTCTTTTATTTTTTTAGCAAAGCGTATCAAAAAGTATACGACTAAGTCTCTACTTTCAGATACACTTTGGGGGGTATTGTAATGTAATTGATTTGCCCCTGAAAAGTATGTGAAAGCATTGACAATAATATCATCCTAATTTTATAAACATATCTTATTTCATTTAAATTTATGTAGTATATTAAATGGCGCTTAAAGCACTTCTTCTTCTAAGAAGGCAAAAGCCACTGAACAGTGACGTCACGCACGTGACATTAGTAAAGTCAGGTTGACAATATATATATTTCAAATAATAACTTCCTCTTCTCGAAGGTTCGAAGAGAGATTTTAAAATGTAACTTGAGTCATTTTCCGGCTCTCGAAGCTTCTAGTAAGACCGAGATGTTTTTGTCTTGTATTTTGTTTTTCTAAACTAAACCTTCTCGAAGCTTCCATGAACAAGGAATATATACAAAGTATGGTGCAACGTAAAGGCAGTAGCAGTTGGGAAGTAGGCAGTGGTCAGTAGGCAGTTGGGAGTTGGGAGTTGGCAGTTGGTGTCCAATACTGACAGAACTCACTTGGCGTCTAGCAACACCTGTCCGCGCTAGCCCGCGTATATATTTCGACATGATCTATTTTCGCATTAATATAACTGATTCAGCAATAAAAAACATGTCAAAATGAAAAGTGTATTAATTCTTCAATAGGCGCCCATCGCGGTAACGAAAATCCAGAACGTTACAACACTATATCATGCCAATATAATTACTTCACAAGCACTCTATTATTGTACATGTATACTAGGATTTATCCATTAACGACTACTAGTTTGTTTGTAAAAAAAAGTGA
Organism: Timema monikensis; assembly: GCA_902151445.1. Classification (NCBI taxonomy): domain Eukaryota; kingdom Metazoa; phylum Arthropoda; class Insecta; order Phasmatodea; family Timematidae; genus Timema; species Timema monikensis. The sequence continues at coordinate 60,578 of CABFVZ010002275.1, read as the reverse complement.
ACTTAATAGATTGGGTTGAAATTAGGGATGCTATCCTAAAATCCTTAAGGATATCAAACCCTTTAAAAAGTTTATTTTTTTCAATTTTTCATTGAAATTTGTTTTAAAGCTCTAATACTGTTTATTGGTGGTTAAGAACCAATCTAATTATAGGATGAACTCAACAACCAGGCCCCAGACCAGTAATTTTAGAATTAACTGAATGTATGAATGTTATTATGAATTAATTATAAGACAGGATGCTTTAACATTTCGTTAATATTCGTATTTTATATTATTCCACTATATTTATACTTTCTCTTGTGTTCATAATTTTTTTCAAGATTGGAATTCAGGTTAGAGATTTGGATTCGTAAAATAGCGTATTTGACACAACTCTATAGTCAACCCATTGGTCATACATGGACGATTCTGGTAAACTTTTACAAAAATGAAGTGCTTATTAAGTGGTAGTTTTTTGGTGATATATTGTATTGGGAGTACAGGCAAATGGTTAATGTCCATCGACTTACTTACCTATGAAGTACCCGGCGTTGCCCAGAAGAAATGTGTCAGCTTTTAATTTTATTTTAATTTAATTTTTAATAATTTAATATTTAGCACCGCGTCTTACTACCCGTTAGGGTTATACGCTTTAAGTACTAATTACGCTAATGGATTAGGAATTGGGAAGGTTGAATTAGAGGAAGTGAACCCACATTTGCGTGGAGGGAGAGTGGAAAACCATTTAGGAAAAACCACCCCCATTTCACCCGACCGAGATTCGAACCTCGATCTCCCCGTCCTCAGCAGTCGAGCTCAACACGACAAGCGCGTTAGCCAACTACGCCACCGAGGCGGGTCAGGTTTTAATTAATTTTAAAAAATCTCATCAAAATTTTAAAATCTCTTCTTCGAGAAGCATATGTTCGTGCACAGGGACTACTAATTGTTATATTTTAGTCCTCTGCGTGCGGTAGATATCGTGCAATACTAATGACAGACAGATTTTTAATTTTATTAACGACTTTGCCTACTTGATAATTTCGAAGCTATTTTGAAGAACAGGTTTCATGTTTACCTGACGCACTGGTTGATATTGAAAAACAATATTTATAACCAAATCATTCATTAATGAAGCCTGTTTTGGGATCTTTGCCGTATTATTAGAAATAATAAACACTCTGTTTGGTTTGTAAATTTATTTAGGACAGTTTTTTCTATTTTTTTTATAAATGTCTCGAATTTTCGAGATTCATTTTTAACTTTCGAAACGAGATCGAGATTTTTTTCCTAGTTTTATTGAGATATTTTTGAGTCTTGCACTAATTAATATATTTATATACCGTATATAATAACTTATATATATATAATAACTCGCTGAATAAAACGTAAATGGATAAACCTGACAAATCCTATCTTGATTTTTCGTCACGTCACAGGTAAACTACGTCCCTAAGGTAGGGGATGTATCGGGCGTGAGAAAATGTTAGTGTTTTTGCAGTTTTTATATCAAAATTTTTGTCGATCAAAGTAAATAAAATATTGCTCCAGTAGAAATATAAGAGTTTAATTTTCTTCACATGATTATATCAACAGTTCTTTAATATCTGTCAAGAGTGTCCTGGAATTTAATGAAATTTTTTTCTCTTCATTTAAAAAGTGTATCATCTAATACCGCTAAGCTAATTACAGATATTCAACAACTGTTGATATCCCCACGTGAAGAAAATTACACTCTATATGCTTCTACTGGAGCAATATTTATTTATTTTGCAATGAAAACTGCAGAAAATACCGACCTTTTCTCGCGTCCCCTACACTCCCACCTTAATATAGATTAGACAAATGAGAAACTATTTGAACAGGTCAAGTGTTGATGTTTATCATGAACGCTATTTTGAGACTTTCCAAACCCAAAGTCGTTGCTGGCCTGACCACTGAGGAGACTCCGTTTTCTCCCCTACCCTCCACTAAAGAATGTTAAACTAATAATATTGTTGAGTTGTTTGTCCCAGCAAGGTGTCGGAATGTCCCTCACACGGGCAATTGAAAAAACGTACCCCCTCACCTTGGGGTAACTTTTACCCCGCTATAGATTTATGTCACCTGCCTCGGTGGCGTACTTAGCTAAAACGCTACTTTCGTGTTGAGCTAGTCTACTGAGGACGGGGAGTTCGGAGTTCGAATATCGGTCAGATGAACTGGGGGTGGTTTTTCCTAAATGGTTTTCCACTCTCCCTCCACGCAAATGCGGGCTCACTTCCTCTTAAATCAATCCTACCCAGTCCTAAACTAATAGCGTAATTAGTACTTAAGCGTATAGCTCGAACGGGTAGTAAGACGTGGTTCTAAATAAATAAAATTAATAAATAAATTGATGTCATTATAAAATTCCCAGAAATTATATTACTAAAAACAAACTCCAAGTAGAATCTAGAAGCATTTAATTTATTTTTTAAATTCCAGGTTAAGACCATTGTAAATAACTTCAAATGGGCATCTAGTCTAGTTGTCGAACATTTACTGGGAAGGGGAAAGGGAGGGGGGAGATTGGACCAACTTGGGCTTAATAAGGGGGAAACGACTCGAAATCCTTCTTTTAGTTAACTAGCCCCTCTTCCCTTTCACATAAATATAGTTTGCCAACAGCTGAAATTATATTATATAGTCTGTAAAATAATAATACTTTTCAGATTTGTTGTAAAAATGAATTAAAAAGTACTGATAGTCCGTCTAAGGGCCCTTTTGACGAAGGCGAAAGTTATTGATGGTGTCTGAATTCTCTTCAAGTGAACAAATGCACCCCTTGTAGCGCACTTTATTTACTAAGGGGCACATACGACTTGCCCTTTATCGCGTACTCTAGTTAAAATAACGTTTTGTATTGACTAAATAACGATTTTATATTGACTAAAAAGACAAAAACTGTTACCCAAACTATTTTGTTTTATTAGTTGTTTATTTACAAGTGTTAGTTGGATAAATTTATGTCTGTGGAGTGAGAATATCTTTTTAAAGTAAAAATATATTTCTAGTTTCAAAAAGTTGTAGGCCTATTAGTGAAACTAAAAATAGAAATACTACTTAATAAATATAATAAGATTAATAACGGGAAAATAACAATTTATTAATACATCATATTATGTATTGATAATTAGGTACCTACTACAAACATGAAGAAGTTTACATGTTATTTGGTAATCGGTAATCCTGTATTTTTGCGAGGACCTTTTGGCGCGGACTTAACTATTCAGTGTAGGCCTAATTATTCTAGGTTATTTGTAAAATATTTAGAATGCCTCAAAACAAGAGATCTTCATGTAAGTAAATTCATTTTTAAAGCCTTTGGCATGTGTATTTATGATTTAAAACGAAATTAAGATAATAGTAGTTAGAAACTTCACAAACTTGCACCTATTTATAAAAACTATGATGGACGAATCTTTTGGTGGTTGTTTAGCAAATAATATTAGTCATAAAAAGTAAACTAAATTTCTAAATTTATATATTTTTTTTTTTACTTTTATCACCACAGCTGCCAAAACTATATTTTTAGAATTATTAATTTCAAGTGTATACTTGATTTTATTCATTACAGGGACAGGAAAATTAACTTAAAGACAAAACTATCAAAAATCAATCTCGTTGTCATGGAAACACATCCTTTGGTGATCTTAAAGTTGTATGCACCCTATGCACTTTAGGGCGCCAGAAACGTGTTTGATTAAAGTGTGTGACCCGCCTCGGTGGCGTAGTTGGCTAAGGCGCTTGTCGTGTTTAGCTCGACTGCTGAGGACGGGGAGATCGAGGTTCGAATCTCGGTCGGGTGAACTGGGGGTGGTTTTTCCTAAATGGTTTTCCACTCTACCTCCACGCAAATGCGGGTTCACTTCCTCTAATTAAACCTTCCCAATTCCTAATCCATTAGAGTAATTAGTGCTTAAAGCGTATAACCCGAACGGGTAGTAAGACGCGGTGCTAAATATTATTATTATATTGATTAAAGTGTGGAGTAAAGTGCACAGACTAAACAGCCATTGTAATCTCATTGAGTTCTCATGAATCTGCTTCAACAATGATCAGAGAGAGTTGAGTTTAGTCCTAATACATTGTGGCTAATATTATATTTATATTTAAAAAAACCATTCAATTTAGAAAACTATTTTCAAACTTTTCCATATATTAAAATATAAATACCATTATTCTAAAGGAATCTTCAAGGCATCGGTGGTTCAGTGGTAGAATGCTCGCCTGCCACGCGGGCGGCCCGGGTTCGATTCCCGGCCGATGCA